>QEOT01009230.1:0-29686 GCA_003123785.1 Pterocarya stenoptera
AGGGAGAGTCGTGAACAGTGACTTGGGCAGTGAAACAGTTTCGTGAAGGATATGGTACAGTGCCGTTAGTGGGTAAATGAGGTCGAGAAGAATGAGTATGCGAGCGGGTGATGATGGGTGACCGAGGAGGTATAAGAGGTGATGAAGGGATAGTAGTAGTAGGAGGAGACGAAACAGTAGGGTGAGGAGATGAGAGATTAGGGTTAGAATTATGAGAAAGGGGATCGGGAGAGGAGAGTGGATCGAGAAAGGAGAGTGGAGTTGGAGAGGATGAAAGAGAGGATGGTAGTGGACCGGGGCCTAGGCCTGGGCCAAGAATAGAAGGAGTGAGAAGAGGAAGATGGACAGTAGCGTGTTTGGGCAGTGGGCTTTGGAGTGGAGTGGGCTGAGTGTGAGGCTTGCGAAAAGGGAAGGAAGATTCAGCAAAAAGAACATCACGGGAGATGTATAACCGTTGAGAATTAAGGTCCAAACATCGATAGCCTTTATGAGTTGGGTTGTAGCCTAGAAAAACGCAAGATCTAGAACGGAAATCCATTTTGTGGTTATTGTAGGGCCTTAAATTTGGCCAACACTCACACCCAAATACCTTCAAAAAATTATAGTCAGGGTGGCGATTGTGGACCAAAAAATAAGGGATTTATTTTTTAAGGTTGGGCTTGGTAATAAATTAATGAGATAAACAGCCGTCTCAAAGGCTTCGGCCCAAAAAGTCATAGGAAGAGAGGAATGGGCCAAAAGAGCAAGCCCGGTTTCAACAATGTGACGATGTTTGTGCTCAATGAGTCCATTTTGTTGGTGGGTGTGTGGACAAGAGAGGCGATGAGTGATTCCCAATTTTTGACATAATGGAGTTAGGGGTTCAAATTCTCCTCCACCATCAGTTTTGCAATGTTATAAGTTTGGATTTAAACAATCTTTCAATAAATGGCAAGAAATTGGTAAAGATATTAAGAGCATCAGATTTAAGCTTGATGGGAAATATCCAAGTAAAACGTGTGAAAGCATCAACAAAAGACAAATAATATTTAAAACCAGTTCTGGAAACATAAGGGCCGGACCCCATAAGTTAGCAACAATTAATTGAAGAGGTCATGTATATTGGGCCTAACTAGGCCGAAAAGGCAACTGATGGTGCTTAGCAAGTGGACATGCAGAGCAAAATAAAGTAGACTCGTTGGGAAGAAACTTCAAACGGTTGGAGTGCAATATCTGGGAGACGATTTTGAGTAACGGATGGCCTAATCGATGATGCTAGTTTGCCATGGAGGTTCATTCACCGACTTGAACGGAGGGAGAAGAGCCAAGCGACAAGAATGATGATACTAAGAGAAAGATATAAAGGCCGTTATGGCTAGGACCGGTGAGGAGGGTCTTCCCGCTCAATTTGTCCTTTACAGAGAAAAATTTGTCATGAAATTCAAAGAAGCATTGGTTGTCAGCACAGAATTTACAAACAAAAACAAGCTTTTTCGTAATCAACGGAACATGGAGAAGATTTTGAAGAAGAAAAGAGGAAGAATTAGAGGAAATGAAGGAGTTACCAAAGTGCTGAATCAGCAGAGTTGTACCATCTCCAACACGAATCTGATCACTGCCTGAGTACTGTTCCGACGTAAGGTTGAGATTATTGAGATTATTTATAATATGATGTGTTGCAGCAGAATCCGGATACCATGATTCATCAGAGAAGGAGGTTGGAGTAGTGAAATTTGCCGAGAAGGATGGTGGAGCATCTAGCTGGTAAGAATGATCAAAACGGTATCGGCATTATAGTGCTACATGTCCTTGTCTGTTGCATACCTGACAGGTGGGGTGGGCAGAAGATGATGATTGAGGACTGTAAGAGCGTCCACCACCACGAGTGTAGCCAGTCCTACCACGGCCATTTCTGCCTTGTCTGCCACCATAGTTTAGACCTCGTCCTCGGAAGGAACGGCCACCATTAACATAGAAAAAATTCACAGAAGGTTCAGATGTTAAGTTGCCATTCTTAGTAAGCAAGTGAGCTACCCTGCTTTCATGGACTAAGAGCATTTGATATAACTCATGAGATGAGAGAGGGTCAGTCCGACTAGTAATAGAGGTCACAAAAGATTCATAGGAAGCATTGAGACCAGTAAGCAGATAGGAAACAAATTCCTTATCAGAGAGAGGACTGCCTGTGGCTGCTATTGTATCGGCAAGAGCACGTACCTTACCAAAATATTCAATGATATTTTGGGTTCCTTGTGAAAGGTGAGTGAGTTGGAAACAGATGTGAAACTCCTTGGCTTGCGATTGTGAAGAGTACATTGCAGCAAGAGAGTTCCAAAGCTCCCGAGAGATATTTGACGAGAGAACATGACTGACGATGGAGTCCGATATGGAAGAAAAGAGAATACTCAGAACCAACTGATCGGTACGTTTCCAAATCGTATATTCTGTGTTGATAGTATTTGGTTTATTTGGAAGATATTCAGGAGGGATTTGGCGTGAGCCATCGAGTAGATAAAAGAGGTCTTGACCTCTAAGATAGGTGCTGATTTGCACCTTCCATAGAGGGTAATTTTCATTTGTAAGCTTGGTGGTTACAATATGAGAGAAGGACGAAATAATGGATGTAGCTTGAGGGAGAGATGATTGGGAAAAAGGTGGAGGTGGAGGTGGGGGAGGTGGGATAAGGTCGACCATGGATCAGAGAGAGACAGCTAGTCGTGCTGCTCTAATACCATTATAGAGAGAGAGAATATGAGGAATAATATTCGTTGCCTTCATTCACTATTCATGTAATATTTATACATCAACAAAGAGAATAAAAAACGGTTACATCACAGTAGAGAAAGTGTCTACAGTTCTCTACAATTATTCTAGAATATTACTAATTTCTGAATTTAATTGATCTAGCTTAATACCGTTGTTTGTGAAACCACATTCAAGGGTGCATCAGCTCTATGCCAGCTTTGTGCATAGCATGCCGATGACTACTCTTTTGCTTCCCTTTCTGACCACTTTCTTCTCTTTCCTCACCAATTCCTGACTCTTATGCCTTCTCTCTTTACCATTAGTACAATGTTTGTTTTTTCTTGAACTTGGATTTTCATGTTTAGGCTTTTCTGAATCACCCAGATTTTCTTTCAATTCAGAACGATCAACATTTAGCTTTTCCTTCCCTCTTCTCCTACTGGATGACTTATCAGATGGGTTACTTTGTTCAAAGACCATCCTATGATCTATGCAAATCATCAATTGAATTGAATTGCATAAGCTTTGGAGCAAATCTCAACAGCCTATCCAAAGCATGGAGAGCGAACTTTCTTGCAAACAAATGGCAGATATTGGTTCTCTTCTGCCCATTGTACTCACATTGGCTACCATTCCTTAACCTCACCAAAAAATCAATGGTCACATCTGCTCTTAGAAACGTTGTTGGGTGGGGTCCATCTTTTGACCAGTCAACCCAAGTCAAAGTCCTATTTGAGTTCCTCTTCCAAAAATGGATGCTAACAAATGTGGGCAAGTAATGCTCATCCGAATAACAAGCGTTCTTGCAATGTCTTCCAAATATTGGGAAATAGCTTTTATCCGAAATTACTTCAATGGCTAGTTCACGGTCCATCTCAAACCATTGGGCGCCTTTCCGCCATTGCTCGAGCGTAATCGTGGGACTCATTTTAGGGCTATATCGGCCTTGGCCCACCGGGCCCCGTAAATCATAGGCCTCCACAAAGGTTGTGTTCGAGCCTATGAGATAGTTGTATATCGTCGAGAAATTGAACAGAGGAATACACGACTCTGAGAGAAGCACAAAGCGTTGGTTCGACACGTCAAGAAGCGCATTGGCTAGCAGGCGGCGCTCTGCCTCCAACATGTTAAACTGTCCCCATCTCACGGCCTAAATAATTGAAATTAGACATTAATGGTAATTACTTGTGGTGCAAACTTAAAACGATACAATAAGCCTAAAGTACCAAAACCATATGAAAAATAAACTAACAATAAAGCCCAAGTTTAAATTCCAAAAAAAAGCCCAATTAAAGATCCCATGTTTGGAACTTGAAAGGCCTTACAAGTAATTTTCTGTTTTATTTTTTATTTTTTTGGTAAGAAACTTGCTATATATACCTTATATGCCTTGATTGTTTTCATAATTTCTCTCAATTCATCTCATCTAATTATTATAAATTTTTTAAATTCTCACACAAAATAAAATAAAAAATTCAACTTTTTCAAATCTCAAAACAAAAATAATATTAAAAAAATATATTTGAATAATATTTTATTCAATTTTTAACTTAATTTCATCTCATCTCATCTGTGAAAACAAACGAGACCGTCTCACTGCTCAATAGAACTTTAATTTGTAGTAGATGATCAGGGCCGGACAGAAGGAAGAAAAGAATCTAGAAAAGTTGGTTAATTTTGAAAGCAGAAAGACAAGGAATATTAGGAATTATGTGGATGAAGGAAATTTTCCTTTCCAATTGCAAAAGAAGTAGAATCAAAGTAATGAATGAAACATATAGCTATCACAGAATAATCATAATCGATCAGAATAAACTCGATCGATCCTCTCAATTTCACTTAAAATGTAGATCATGGTCCATGTACATATATAGAAAAATATAATATATGGTTAAGTATGTCGACTACATAGAAAATATACACATGATCTGCAGTGTCACATATGCTGTATAAGATTAAGCCCATGAATTTTCAAATTCATGATGTAATCTTGGCCGGACACATGTTCACCTTTTACTTGATGTCAACATCCAAAGAATAAAAAATAAAAAATAAAAAATAAAAAATAAAAAAACTGCTTTAATTTTCTCTTTAATGAAAAGCTTTGCACTCTCATGCCAAAAGAAATGACAAAAATAATGACTGCTAACATTGTTTGTAACTAAGAATTGCCCCTTAATTACACCAATACATGAACCTAAAAATGTCTGGCTTTGTTGATCTATATATATTATATGCTAGCTGTTCAGTACTAACTCGTATGCACCCATATTTTTGTAAGATTCTTGTTACTGATCATATATCCCAAGCACATCATGTTCATCAGTACCACTATAAAAAAATTATTTATTTGTAGTTAGTTATTTCTAGGAAAAATGATTATTTTCTGTTAAAATTAGTCTGTTTTTGTTGCAAATAATCATTCTCATCGCAAATAATACATCACAAATGTTCATTTTTCTTGTAATGAGTAATATTGATTAATGATACCTTTTGGGTTCTAAATTCAAAGAGCTTTTAGTATTAAAAAGGAAATCGAAAGGTGAAAATGTGAGGTTATTTGTGTACATGTTTCTATTTTGGTTGAGTCATGCAACTAAAATGAATTGCCAGATTGCTTTCCTCGCCTCGTGCTATAAAAAAAAAAATGCTTATGCGTAATTATATAAGTTCTTTGGTATGAACTATTTTTTGTCAAAATAAATATATTCTCGTCACAAATAACTCTTTAGAAATACTCATTTTTTTTTGTAATGGATCGATTGATGGAAACTATTTTCTTTTTTTTCTTTTTCTTTTTTTAACATTATTCTTTAATGATTAGAATACATCAGTCAGACAAACAATATGCAGGTTTCACATAAAATACTAGAAAAAGGAAGAAGAAGAAGATCATGCAGAAAAAGAATATGATATATATATATATATAATATATATTGACCTTGCTCGGGATCCTCCGGCCATGAAATACAGAACCTTCGGGCACTGTTCCATTGAAAAATGGATTTGGATGCACATATATAGAATACAGACCTTCATGTACTCCTTTAAAGAACAGCTCCCAGAGTGGAGCCAACAGCACAGGCCCTTTTGTCAAAAACATGAATGCAACTTTTGGGGTGCGATTGAATGGAAACTTACGGATCCTAGGAGCCATCGAAGCCCTCCAAAGCAACTCTTCGTCCTCCATGTCGTGCATCATAACATGGGGTGGTTTCAAAAACTCTGTCAACCCAACTCGGCTGCTGAGATTCATGTTGGCAGTTTTCAATGAGAGGCCGAAAGGAGGAGATGATGACATTTTAGGAGATATTGGAAGGAAGAGTTGGTTGAGTTTCAGGTTGAAGGAGAAATCTCTGAGGTAGAAACTGAGAGTGAGTCCGAGGGCTAAACCGGAGCAAAAGATAAGAAAACAGGTGACAAGGTTTTGCAGATGCGCCATTTGAGTATTGAAGAGTAGTTTTGGGTGTGAAATTGCTGATGAACTTTGTACCACTTTGTTTTTCATCGAGAGAGAGAGAGAGAGAGAGAGCTTCCCAAAGCTTTAGGCTGCTTCTCTGTTCATGACAAAGATATATATATTGGCGCGTCCGTTTAAAAAAATGTTAATTTTAAATTTCTGTTTTTCATAATTTGATTCTAATTATTAATTGGATGTGGCATTTTAATTAGTGTATATATAAATTATTTATATTTAAATTGTTTATGATCATTTAATGCAAAAATAAACAATTTAATTTAATAAGAACAAGGTGTTTATTTTGAAAATTATATATGTATTAACAAAATAAAATCTTTTATATATTAATACGACGGCTAAAATGTGCTTCTGAACCGTAATTTGTAATTTTCATTAATGATTTAACAATTTGAAAATTTTATTGTTTTTATTATTACCAGAGATGTTTGGGAAATTGCGGCCTCAAATCCCAACCCACCTTATAATGAGAAAATGTATATTTTATTTTATTAATTTAAAATATTCAAGACACCAAAATCTGAATTGGGCAATTATAACTTAGTAATTGTGTAGTGGCTATAAAGATTCATGCTTTAAACAAGATGTTCCTTCTGGGGTGGGCTCTTTTTTTTTTTTTTTTTTTTTTACATAAAAAACCATTCTTTTTTTGAAATATAATAATTAGTTACTAATCTTTATTTTCAAAGTCAGACCTCCATTTTGAACACCGGAGATTATGCCAATCAGGCCATTAATATTTGCCTTCCTTAATTTCTAAGTATATCATCTGTACTTTTGGCACACAAAATCAAATCCAGGAAGGAAGCTCCCCCTTTGTTTCCCCTTTTTACGGCCGTTTTTCATAACTTCTTATTTTAAAATGAAGATATTTATATTAATTAATGCTGTGTTTATATGTTATTTCATAAAAATATCCATTATTTAAAATATAATTATAAAAATAATTACGTGTTTATTATTTTCTAAATGAGAAATACTTTGACTATAAAATAATTATATAAAAATAAACTCACAAAATGACGTAACTTGATGTAATATATTAAATTGTAAAATTATTTTTATTATAAAATAAATATAAAGTCATGTCTGAGTTTATTTTTATATAATTATTTTATGTGTATAATACTTCTATTTCTATTTGCCACGTATCTAATTTTCTTGTCAGTTTTGTGAGTCAAAGTATTACCTTGTACCTGCTGGCAGCTGCATTGTGTAAAAACAAAGTATTAAGCTGCACTACAGCTGTCTTTCTTCTCTTCATTAGTTTCGGCAGAGCTTGAGATCAACGGAAAGTTAAAAACAATAAAATAAAATAAAATATTAATTTTCTGCCGTCCTAATGATATTTTTTTTTTTTTTTTCATGCGCAAGATAACAAAAGACACAAGAAGCAAGCAGCAAACTGGGTCCAAGTCAACTTTATCCAACCATCCATGCCTTAGCCCCAAGTGATTGGGTTTAACTATTTGAAACTATTTTCCAAACTAATTGATCAAAATAAAAGGGAGAGAAACAAAAGATTAGAGTTCAATACAGGCAAGAAAAAGTTTGGGGTTAGGCCTCATCAGGAAAGCAAAACAAGAATTTGAAATTGAACTTATCATTTATTGTCTTATCTCTCTTTCTCTCCCTCCTCTTTCTCTGAAGTAAGCAATCATAAAAATAAATAATAATAAGTACCTCATCATCAAAACAAACAAGAATTGCAAGAGCACCTCGAACTATAAGCATAACGACAAAGAAACTCAAGAAGTTAAAAGCTCAAAAAGAATGCTTCCACACTAGTGCTATAAAGGAGCAAAGCAACCTTACATTTGAAATTTTAATTTGATAAGATTCATTTTGTGTAAGATGGGAAAACCAATTCCACATATTTACGACAATTGCGAGCCCTCACCGGACAACAAAGTGTGTAAAATCTATAAGGAACTCACCTTATCATTCAAAGCAATCGAATACAGGGGACAATGAAGTTCTCCATGGCATCTGATGGCAAATAATGAGTCGTGATCTTTAATGCTACAAAAGAAAATCTGGGATTACGGTTGTTTGTGAAACCACATTCAAGGGTGCATCAACTCTATGCCGAGCTTTGTGCGTAGCATGCCGATGACTACTCTTTTGCTTCCCTTTCTGACCACTTTCTTCTCTTTCCTCACCAATCTTTCCTGGACTCTTATGCCTTCTCTCTTTACCATTAGTACGGTGTTTGTTTTTTCTTGAACTTGGATTTTCATGTTTAGGCTTTTCTGAATCACCCAGATTTTCTTTCAATTCAGAACGATCAACATTTAGCTTTTCCTTCCCTTTTCTCTTACTGGATGACTTATCAGATGGGTTACTTTGTGATGTAGCAGTTCGGGTGTCACTTCCTAAAAGCACTTCCCGCACAGCACCAGAGACCAAATCATCCTTTGTCTCTGGCCTGTTGGCAGTAATAGTTACTAAATCTCCTTCATCCAATTTCACCACTACAGGCCTAGTCTTTGCCTGGTTTGGCTTTTTGTTGGTAGCAAGTGATTGCACTGTAAGCTTAACCAGATCCTCTGTATCATTCTTAGGATTATCCTGTAGCTTGGGCTCATTAGCAGGTGGATAATCATTTCCTACAATTTCATTTTTCTCTGAAGCTAGATAGTATAATCCGTGTAGCTTACGGTGTTCTGTGAGCAGAGATGTGGCCTCATTAGATGGTTCCGACTCTTCTTTGTTCTGTAGGCCAAAGGGGGAAACACCAACCTCCTCCCCATAATAAGGACTTCCAAGAGAAAATAAATTTGATGGAGGTACTTGAATATCAGCATAGATTGTCTCCAAATCATCAAGATTCTCCTTAAGCACTAACCCTTCTGGTATAGGAACCCTTTGCTGAGCACTAACTGAGACTGGACCAAGCTCCTCGGAGAAGGCATCAGACATCAGTTTGATGATTTTGGAAGCTTGCATTTCTTCACTTTCCAATGTTTTCCCCTTCTGTACTAAGCATTCAGTTATTTCTCCTTTAATCAACTCAATGAAACATAATATATGCCGTGTTCTCTCAAGTACTTCTGAATCATGGCTTCCTGTAAGTGGGCCCAGAGCCAATTCAACTTGATTTATCAGGTTAATAATAGATTCATATGTGAAAATGTTCTTCTCTGAAAAAGCACATGTGGATGTTTGGCCGTGATTAATAGTTCTATCCCCACCATTTTCTATTGAAAAATCTTCATATGACTGGTTCCTTGGGTTGAAGCCTTCACTACGATGAGCAGAAGGAGCTTCACATGTTGTCAAATTAGAACCCTCTAGCATGTTCCTTTTCAATACTAATTCTGAAACCCCCAACACCAAATTATCAGGAAATGAAGATGTAATACTCTCACTTTGCAAGATGTAAGAGTGCAGACAAAAGATTAAGACTTTAAAAGCAGCATGGATATAAACTGCTCTTACTGATAGTGGCAAGAGACTCGTACGAGGTTGCAACAGAGCCTCCATAAGTTCAAATGGATTCCTTGAGAACTCAACATACTCCCCTGACACCCAAGCAGCCGCAGCTAATATCCTATGCAAAAAAGGGTTACCAAGTAATGCAGGGTCAATCAGCAGATCACGAGCAACCCGAAGAAGCTCAGGTCTAACATCCTTGACCCTCATACCTATATCAATTAGCTGATTCTCAATTTCATCCCCCTTTTGACAATGTTGAATCCTCGACATTTCTCCAAGAAGTGAAACATACCAATCAAAGTCAAGAATCATCTCATACACATTTCTAGAACACGTGAATAAAATGGATCCAAGAATCTCATTGCAAAATCCTGGGTCAGATTTAAGAGAAAAATTCACCAAAACCCTGGAAATTTCCACAACATTACTCTCAGAAACCATTGCCATCACAAGAAGCAAGGACTCAAGCTTGATATTAGGATCCTCATCACTCAGCCACTTAATCACAACCTCCTTGTTCTCCAACACTGCCCACAAATGCTTTGGGGCAATAACTGAAAGTGCCTGCAGTCCAAGATATTTAAGATTCGGGTCATCATCAACCAGCAATTCCCGAATTTTCACAACGGCAAGCTTCACTGCAGATTCATATTCGCTGAAACTACTAACTACAGTCCTAATGCACTCAAACATCAATGACTTTGCCCCGGTCCTCCTCATATGGTCGCATATGGGCTCAACAACCCTCTTCGCCAATCTTGGCTCTAATGGAGCCAACTTGGCGAAAATCTTCAACACCTTAATCAAGACCCAATTATTCTTGGAATTGATTAATATCCTATAAAACTCGGGTGCCAACGGAAGATATGATCCGGGGTCTTGGGAAACTAGCTCGCAAAAGACCCCCACAACCACAGCCAAAATCTTGGGGTCCGAACTATCTAAATTCTCAACCAAACGCTTAAAACAAACTCTCACGGCATCTGGGTATTTGGCGAAAACCCTCAAAACGACGCTAATGGCTTTCTTCCTAACGAAAATTTTAGTAGTCGACAAAAGAGTGAATATTTCGGGGGTTAAATCTCTAGCAAGATCAGGAGTGGAAATTCTCGAGAGACATTCGAGGGCGAGACTTACCTCGAACTCGTTGGTGCTGGCGAGATCCTTGCGGAGCTGGTTGGTGATGAGGAGGAGGACGGGGGTGTCATCGTGGAAGGATAGAGAGGCGGCGTGGTAGCCGATCCTCTTATGGGAGAAGCGGGAGGAAGACATGACCTCGACGACATGGAAGGCGGCCCAGGACATGTCGTGGAAGTGAAGGGAGGCGAGGTAGGAGAGCTTTTGGAGGGCAGTGGCCTTGGTGTGGGGATCGGTGGACTTGACCTCGCGGCGGATCTCGTCGATGGCCTTGGAGACGAAAGCCGACTCGCCGATGAGTTGGAGGCGGAGGCCTTTGATCAGGTCCTCCAGAGTGCGTTGGAAGAGAGTCTCCATGATGGAAGAAGAAGAATAATAAGAAGAAAAAACTCCCCCCGCCATTTTCTTCGGACAACCAAAGAAACCCTCTTGCGCTCTTTGTGCACTGAATCAATTTTGATCTGCAAATTCACCCTTTATTCCTGTCTTTCTAGGTTTGTTCCAATACGAAGCGGAAGAAGAACGAAGGCTGGGGTATCAGAAATTCATGATTGAAGAGAGGTTTTAGTAATTCTTGTGTTTCGAGTATGGGAAAAAGCTTCCAGCCGGATGGGTTTAAACCCATTTTCACGCCGGCCAATCGCATCGCGACACGTAAGTCATCTAAAAAATAGGCTTGCTCCATCTCAAAACACTCGATTACCTATTTCTAGGGGTGTAACCGGTCCGGTCCGGTTCGGTTTTGGACAAAATCTTGGACCGAACCGGTATGACCGGTTTTGTATTTTTCAAAACCGATTACGCACCGGTTACCCTCCTAAACCGGTATTTCCGGTCCGGTCCGGTCCAGTTTTTCGATTTTTTTAAAATATAAACTTGATACTAGTATAATATTAGACTAATAGTATTAATATTAGACTATTAGTATAGCTATATAATACATGATCAGTTACATTTTCATTTTTAAGATTAAACTTTTATTTTATACTAACATTATCTTATATATGATTATATTATATATATAAATTTCACATAAAATTATAAATTATATAAAACTTATATATTAATATATATAATATTTTGTATAAAATTTATATATAAAATATTATTTTTTATATATATTTTATCAACCGGTCCGGTCCTGTTCGGTCCGGTCCGAAAAATCTCAAAACCGGAACCGGACCGGTTCCGGCCGGTTTATGAAATTTGAAAACCGGTTCCGGACCGATTGGGTTAAAAACCAATAAAACCGGTCCGGGCCGGTCCGGTTTGGTCCGGTTTACCGGTTTTCCGGTTTAAATTTACACCCCTACCTATTTCCTTCTCCACACGTAAACCTTTCGTCTCTCCATTCTCGCTGCACTGCACCTGCATCAACCCAAGCGCTCATCCTCTCCGTTCCCATCAACACCTGCACAACCCAACGTCCTCTATGTTCTCTCCCTCTCCCTTCCTCAAGCCGACCAACCCAGACGACAGACTCTCTGTTCTCTCCCTCTCCCTTCCTCAAGCCAATGGAAGCCCCACTCGACGTAAGGGAAGCCCCAACAATGTTGTGACAAGGTTACTTATCCTCATGAGCATTTTTGGGAACGAGGAAAAAGGAGAAAGAGAATCCCGTCTACGAAAGATATTATCTGAGTTTGTAACACATTTCTGTGCTGAAGTTAGAAATGTGACAAACATAATATTCCTACATCAGTTGGGAGAAACATGCACCTTTAGATGGATCTGTAAACTTAGACTCAGCAAATTTTGTTTTCTGCCATCGCATAAATTATGAAGTTGCATTTCAGAGAGTAAGAGTGGGGCAATTGAGAAAAAATAGCTTTTGTTTTTTTGCTTGGAGAAAGAGTAGATGGTGCTTTACTTCCTTGTGAAAGTCAAGATTATGAGATCCACTTATTATCAGTTTACCTTCACATTGTTTCATGCAAATTTCACTTTGAACCCCATGGTTCCAGTGTCCAGTGGGATTTCAAGTTTCTTTTTTCACTGGAAACATGTTGAGTCACTAATTAAACCAAACCTAAGGAGTATCAAAGTTCACATTACGCTATGCTAGTCAAAATATGTTTCCAATTGGTGTTAAAAAGTGTAGTTATGGCTTTCTTGTCCTTTTGCAATTTTGGTTTTGCATAAGAGCTCCCTTCAAATATTATTACTCCAATTTGCCACCCTCTCTTCTATCTGATTTCGTTAATTTGTCTGAGCTTTTGAAAGGCCCTCAGGTAAATGCATTGTTGAAATTCTTTAGTCAATTGCATTTTTTCTTTTGCTTCCATGAACAAGATCTCTTTATTGTTATCTCTAGTATTGAACAGAGACTCTCTGTTCTTTAGTCATCTTGTACATAGTTGGGGCTTCCCTTCCGTCGGCTTGAGGAAGGGAGAGGAAGAGAACAGAGAGTCCGTCGTCTGGGTTGGTTGGCTTGAGGAAGGGAGAGGGAGAGAACAGAGAGTCCGTCGTCTGGGTTGGTTGGCTTGAGGAAGGGAGAGGGAGAGAACAGAGAGTCCGTCGTCTGGGTTGGTCGGCTTGAGGAAGGGAGAGGGAGAGAACATAGAGGACGTTGGGTTGGTGCAGGTGCAGGTGCGGTGCAGCGAGAATAGAGAGAACGGAAGGTTTACATGTGCAAGAGCATTGGCATTGGACTCATCAAATTCATCTTCAAAATTTGATAAAAAGTACATATTTTCCATAAATGTAAAACCTTCACATCTATAATCCCACATTGGATTAGCCATTAGATTCATCAAAATAATAATATAATAATATTTTTTTAATAATATTTTTCTTAATTTTTTCTTTCATATCTTGCATTACACTAATCATATGTTAAGTAATAATTTAATTTGATACTTAAATTTTTATGTCTCAATTAATTTTTTTTCCTCAACCTATAATTTTCCATGTACGCATCTCCTTCAAACACAAAGGTTTCTAGACAAATATCAGACAAGACACGGGTAAAACTTCTGAGATATTGGCATAGCATTTGATCTCACCAACCACAAATTTAAAACAATTTGACGTATAAAGGGGAATTTTGTTGATAATTTGCAACTTATAATTTTATGTCATTAAATCCATCTGCTCTCGCACCAGAGCAGCCTGGTAAAACATTGTTGTAACTATGTGATGCATTGCAATCAAAGGCAACAAAAAAAAAAAAAAAAAACCCCACCTCGGTCTACAGTCCTCAACTAGCCAAAAACGACAATCAACTTATACAAGGGGTCCAAATACATGGCACCATCTTTCAAGATGCTGAGTGATTTGAGAGACTCACAACCCCCTTGAAGTTGGAAGTCATTTTCATTCCAGCATTCTTAATTTTCAAACTGCAACACTTAATTCTCTCTTTATCAGACCACAACTGTGAAAATTAACAGCAAAATAGACATAAACAACCGGCACAACCGTTTGATGGTTTTTCTGACATCAACTATACAGGAGTTGGCTCCCTGATCAGTCATATATAAGCTACAATTTTTCAGCCATTTTCCTAATGACAGATTAAAGAAAAATAAAAATTCCGGACCTTGATGTTTTCCAAAATTATCCATAGTTCTGTGGGCAATCAAAAGAATAGTTCTAGATCATTGTAACTATAACCCATTAATGGTAGTTACATCTTAGTAACTAGCATACCAAACTAAAAAGTAATTTAGTAACTAGCATACCAAACTAAAAAGTAATTTAGTAACTAGCATACCAAACTAAAAAGTAATAAGATAAGCATGGGAAGCAGTGTGTCGAATAAGCATCCAGTATACTTACCTAGAATGCATTCTCAACTCCACATTGATTCTAACCAATTAATATCTCATAACAAGGACAAAAGTCTAACTCAACAAATTGGCAACCGCAGATGAAATAACCTGCTTATTGTGTTTAATCAAGCTCAAGAATCAAATGAAATAAAACAATATCATAGAACTCAGATGCATTCACTATAATCAACTCAAATGCATTCACTATAATCAACTCAGCTTCATTTCATTCACTATTTAACATTCACTGCCTCACAATCATAGCCCAGGCAACAAGGATTACACAATATTTAACACTCACTTGCTGCCATTACATACAATATTTAACACTCACTTGCTGCCATAACACAAGCATCTCAAACTCAACATTCACAATTCAGATTACATCAACTTAATTCCCCTTCCAAAATCAGATCACAATTCAGTACCCTATCAAGTGACAACCCAGATTCTGAGGTTCAGTTCCCCTTCCAAAACTTAGTCACAAAATACAATCAACCGACAAAAAAGTTAACATTTACAAGATACAATTGTGCTCATAGAATACAATTTCCTTTTGCATACAGAAAAACCAATGAACTAGATCATCATTTGTATGTGAGCAACATCTTTAATCTGCATGTATCTTATAGATTAGACATTTGATCAGATGACTTTATATAAGAAGCAAAAGCTTCAACAAAAGCATTGAGAGAGAGATAGAGACAAAATATGATTCTGGAGTATTGTGCTTGCTAAAGCATTCATAGTTCTCTGTAAGATGCCTTGTTCTCAGAAACTTTATGAAAATGAACCTCATGTTCTTTTTTTCATATAAGTAAATGAATTTCATGTATCTTTCTGTGTTGTGGCAATTTTAAATCTCAACAAGCATGTTCAATAAGTCAATAGGAGTCATTATTAGAATGCTTAACAATCAAAGTATATTAGTGACTTTATCATTGCTCTTTTCATTTGATTCCATCAAATAAATCCAAAACAAAGAGTAAACATTCAGTATTCTTGACACTTCTCATGTTGTCGCTGAAAAATGTTTCTCTTGTTACGTGAAATTCCAGTTTCATCCTTGAAATTTTATTCTATATTTTTGCCCATGAAGAAACAATAGAAAGCCCACAAAAACACTGTCTCAAAACCATTCTTTGTTTCATACAACTCAAACAACAAAAAGATTGAAACCCTAGTCATGGAGTGCAAAATTTATTCACGGGGTTTCAAGTTCATTACATAAGCATACAAATGTAGTATCAAATTTCTCACACATGCATATATGATTAATATATAAAGACGAGGAGAAAGAACTCACGAAGGCAGAGAATCGAAGAACCCAATGAGAGCGGTAACGGTGCGCCTATCTCGGTGATGGATATCCTCTGAAGCCTGAAACACGTCGTACAAACTTGAACCCCTGCTTCACGAAGATGAAATGCTTGCTCTCACGGCCCAGATTCTGGATAGCTTGGCGAAAACAGAGAGGAAACCGAGGGAAGAAATGGAAAGGAAAAAAGGTGAGGAAGATCTGTGCTGGGAATCGGGAAGAGAGAGGAGAGGAAGAAATAATGGGAGAGGAGAGGAGAGAAGAGGAGAGGCAGAATGGTAGGGCTTTCGAGATTTGGGGGTGAGGAAGAAAGCAAATAAGGAAGAGAAAGAGAAAGAAAAGAAACGGATTTGCGTGCGAAACCGATCCTTTTGGGAATAAAATAATAAGATAGACGTTCAATAGTGGTTCTCCAAATTTGAAGATAAATGTGAGAGTACTGTAGCTCATAGCTTAACAAACGTGTGAATGATGAATCCAATGCCGGGCTTTTTAAGTGAGATTCATCAAATTTTGGCCATTGGACTCATTTGATGAGTCCAATGCCAATGCTCTAAAAGCAAATAGATGAGAGGGAATCTGCTTTTGAGAAGCAGCAAGCCTTTTCTTGGATGGCCTACGTGTTACGATGTGATTAGCCGGTGTGAAAATGAGTTTTAAACCTATTGCTTTTCCCTTAAGGGTATGTTTGGAAGTTAAGAATTTTTAAAAAGTTTCATCTCATCTCAACTCATCAGTACATATTTTTTAAATATTTATATAAAATATAATAAATAATTTAACTTTTTCAAATTCTAATACACATTTTTTAAATCCTAATTCAACTTTTTCAAATTTCAAAACTAAAAAATAATATTTTAAATTCTAAAACAAAACACAAAATTCTCATCTCACCCCTCAAACATACCCTAGAGTAATTTCAGATTGGTTGTATCTGAAATTTGGGTTTAGATATATTTAATTTAAAAGATAAATTTTAAAATATAAATATTATGAATCAAATTTTAAGATTTATTAAATTTTATAATTCAAAATTATATAAATAGTATGCTTTATACATCAATTGAAAAATAAATTAATTTAATATTAAATGAGTGAATTTTTGTTTGTAAAATACATTTTCTTTTATAGAATTAAAATTTTATATAAGTATTATATATTCAATTATCAAAAGTAATTATAATTTTCAGCTATCAAAAGATGGCAGAGCATTGCAAAGTTTTTACTCCGAAAGCAAGTAATGATGCATCCCTCGACAAGAGATTGACACAATTATTTTTTATTAAATATATGTGAAGAATAAACTATCTTATTACTATTCATAAAATTTTTATATCATCTTATTCTTCAAATATTCCTTAGGCCTCGTTTGTTTTTAGAGATGAGATGAGTTGAAATTAAAGTTAAAAAATTGAATAAAATATTATTAGAATATATTTTTCAATAATATATTTGTCTTGAGATTTAAAAAAGTTAAATTGTTTATTTTATTTTATTTAGAGATTTGAGAAAGTTGTAATGATGAGATGGAAGGTTTTCAAAATTTTCAAAATTTTAAGTTTTAGTCTTAAAAACAAACAAGACCTTAATTATTTTGTAGTTATTTCGACACAAAAACTAGCTTAGTAGGGATATTTTTTAAATTGTGCACACACCACACCATTGGCTGAAGGATTAGAAGTTTAGAACAGTTGTAAACAAATTCAAAATATTATCTTTTTAAGATAGTTGATGTAATAAGTTTTCATATCAATATTGGATTTATTATGTCAATGAATATATTTGCAAATAAGATTTTCTGATATATTACATTTTAAGTTTAATTATATTTAAGCAGTTAGTTTATGAAGTCAGCTAAAATATGACACTGACATAACTAAAGAGGATAAAACATAAGATAGATTAAAATTGCTCAAAATAAAATCATTCCTAAAATCACAAATGGGTATATTTAGGAGAAAGATATAGAAAAGTAGGCTACCCACCTTCCACCCATTTAATTTGCTTGCAGCCATGAAATATAAATCATCCTCTCTTAGTCATTGATCCATCCCTTCATTGGATAGGGGTACCCCACGCCACACATAAAAGGAAATAAAAAATAAAAAAGAGTTATTCTATTTTTAAGTTGGTGTGCAGAACATACCATTTACATCACTTAAATAGTAATATTTAATTTGTAATGAAAGAAAATAATTTTTTGAATATGTCTTGTTAAAATATGAACCAATAAAATGTATATATATATATATATTCATTTTAATAGACTTCAATCTCATAGCAAGGCTCATTCACGGATGCCCTACAATATGGCTCATTTTTATGAGCGGCTTGGGAAAGTCCAAGATCTTAGCTACCCAAGGACAATGTCACAGTAAAAGAGATCCCTAGCATTCCTTTAGAGAGAGAAGCTTCAACCTCTCCCGAATCCCAAACCGAAATAAGCCGCTCCTCCCCTCTCCCTCCTTTCAGACCAGTATTTTTCTCCCTCTTTCTCTTTCCATGTTTATTTTTCCTTTTTTGTTTGCTTTTTTTTTTTCAAGTTAAATAAAGGAAAT
Organism: Pterocarya stenoptera; assembly: GCA_003123785.1. Classification (NCBI taxonomy): domain Eukaryota; kingdom Viridiplantae; phylum Streptophyta; class Magnoliopsida; order Fagales; family Juglandaceae; genus Pterocarya; species Pterocarya stenoptera. The sequence goes on from QEOT01009230.1 coordinate 18,427, forward strand.
ACGTCGACCAGTGGATTTCCGGTGGCCAATATCCTACACGCCCCACCATAGACTTCCTCAGTCACCGATCTTCTAGCCTACCGAATACGGCGCCAAAAGAAGCTGCGCGTAACACACACAGGTCAAAAGCTCGTGCGTGGCCTCCATGCGCCTCCAAGAGAAGGCTTCCGCTGCCGCAACGCGCGGCTTTCTTGGGGCCAACGACTCTGGTACCCTCAAGATCAACTGTCTGGTATCCTCTTAGAGTGGTGCATGTCCTTCACACAGCACTACAACCGCTGTGGCCAGTGTTTTTTTGCTTTTTGCAGTGTTTTTAGCTTATGTAGTTTTGGTCTTTGTTTGTGTTAGAAAATAATAAAAAAAAATAGGCTATTGGACTTTGGTCCATAGCAGGAGAATCCCCACCTCTTTTGGAGGAGGAGGGTGGTTTAGTCCTTCTCTTCCTTTAGAGGATTGTAGTATTTTGTTCTTCCCCTCCTTTAGAGGATGGGTGTGTTTGTATCCTTCCCCTCCTTTGGAGGGGGATGGTTCTCTTTGTTTTTTTTACTGAGAATGATAATTTAAGATAAACCAATTTTGTTAGTAGAGAGTTTCCTAAAAGTTAAGATAATGTCCGTCACAAAGAAACTTGTGTGCGGAGAAGCTCTCCACAGATGAGTAATTTGGTATGTAATTTGAGTTTTTCTCTATATTGATCAGTCACAGCTGTAACTTCAATTTCATGAATAAAATTATGTCTATTTCCTATAAAAAAACAAAAAAAGGACAGTGTCACAGTAGAATGGTGGAAAGATAGTACCAACCGGCCTAGATTTATAGGATTACAAATTCATCCTACTTTTGCCTTGTTGTTGGCCAAAATGAATAAGACATGGTCCAGTATTTCCTTCCAGAAATTTTGGGTTAAAGCAAAGACTTTTGAAATCAACAAGTTGAAGTAGACATCAGAGGTAAGAGTCAGGTAATCCAATCCAAACCTGACCCCATTTTGAAAATTTCAGAACAAACCCAGGAAATGCTCCTCCTCATCAGGTTAATTAAGTAGCTCAAGTAAATGCAGACAAAATTTATGGAAAGTGAAGGCATTTCATAATGGATTTGTTTTATTCAATTCTATTATGATATGTTAATTGTAATGAGGGCTTGAGTTTTTGTCATTTTACAAAATAACAGTTGATCTAATTCTCAATAAGTACTATCGTATTAGAATAATACGATAAAAGTGTATAATAAGAGTGTAGTATATAGCATGAGCCCGGTAATAAGATGCTGCCTTTGTCTTGATAATCAGAACAGCCAATTCAAAATTTTTATGCACATAATCACAACACATACACCAGAGTAGGGCCCGGGCCTGGTAATAAGTAATCTACCTAATGAGGAAAGAAAAAGAAACAGAACAAGAATAAGACAGCCCTAAAAGAAAGGTGCTGGCTGCTGTGTCCCACACATTTTGATATGCATGAAATTCCAAGAAAGCCCCATATATCATCTCTTCTTTATATCTTTCTTTGGAAAATGTTACTCTTTTCACCGGTAGCTCTTGATGGAATTTTTTGCTTTTTTATTTAATGATTAAGAAAATATTTTTTAATAATGTTGTGTATTTTTTATTTTTTATTTTAAATATTTGAAAGTGTTAAAAAATACATAAAAAATATATATACAAAATACACTAAAGGGAGCTCCTAGCGGTGACTCGTAAAGCCACCCATCTTTTTCTCATCATATTCGGAAAAAAAAAAAGTATCTTATCTTGATATATCCTGAAGCTCAATAATACTTTGTCCTATACAAGTTTCCATGTTCTTGGGCATGACAGAGATAAGCAAAGAGCACAAATCCATAACATCTTTTACAAAAATGGAGATGTAATAATTTGGTCGATGAAAAAAAACAAATGAAAATCACTTCTTGCTCCTTTTATCTTTCCTGTCACGTAAAAAAGAACCCAAACCAAAGAGATTTTCAGTTCTTTTAGAGATGTAAGAAGGTGGTACAATATTCAATATAGGACTGATCCGAGCAGTACCATTAAAAGATCCTCCATAATTCTTCTTCAATGGAGGCTTCTGCTGCAATATTGCAGAAGCAGGTGAAGAAGATGAAAACCTTGGCATGGAAATAGACCCTTGTTTCTGTGAGTTGTGCTTGTGAACATCCTTTGATGTTGTTCTCTTTGGATGTGGGACTGAACCTGTTGAATTGCTTCTTGACAAAAGTGGTAAAGAGAATAACATGCTTCTCTTGCAGTCAGAGTTGAGACTAGAGCTTCTCCTGAAGCCCCAGAAAGACTTGAAAGCTTGCTTTTTCTCTAAATTATCTGAGTTTCTAAGCAACAATTCTTTCACACTTTGTTTCTTTGACGAGTTCTCACTAGGAAGAGGAGGAAGTTGAGCACTAGGCCGAGGTTCACATGAACTAGTACGGATTTCTTTTGGGGAAACAAGAACCTTGTCTTTGACTTGGAATGGAAGAAGAACCCCATTGGAGAAAATCTCGTCTGCTGAACAAAATTCATGCTCAAAGCTGCAGCTAATGCTGAACTCAAATTCAGAATCTGGGTCCAAAAGGGACGTGTCTCTTCGATTCACGGTGTATTCTATTGGCACAACTTCTGCTTGGTCAAGATCATGCGAGAAAGATAGTCTAGGAGGACTTGTTTCTGAGCACATATCAATACCAATCTCCGATCCCCACTGAGGAAAGACGCGCGATGGAAAAGGGTAGAAACTAGAGGGAGATGGGGATTATTAGTAAGAATACTTACAAAAGTTCGAATAGTTCAACAGCATGATGGCATGTCGCTTGAAGAAATTAAGTATCAGCAGGTGTAAAAGACTCTAACATCAGGACCTGGAAGGCTGGAACTGGTAGCCGAAAAGGGGGTGCAGAGAAATTTGTGAACTTTGAGGACAGACTGGACAAAGAAGCAGCAGCTTTTTCCAAGTTCCAAGGATGATTGATGGGATTCTAAGAAAATTATAAGATCAGAGGTGGAATGTTCTTCTTCTCTGGAAATTTGGCAGAAGTGAGTTGTCTGTCAATGTGAGAGGCCAGAAAGAACAAAATAAGGAGAGGAAACAGTACAGGTATGAATCAGAAGATCTAACAAGTCTTGAGCACAAATCTATGGCAGAGGTCGTTATGGGAGAAACAAAGTGGTCAGAGATCTGTGGTGAACTTGATTTAGGATCAGAGACAGCAAGAAATATGGAATATGAGGCCAGAGAATCAATAATATGGAGAGAGAGAGAGAGAGAGAGAGAGAGAGGCTAATGTGAAAATTCTTCAGAGTTACTTTCTTTCAAAAGGCAAGGAAAAAACTGCCCAGAGGGAAGAAGTAGAAGTTGCAATAAAAAATGAAAAATAAGATATGAGAATGGCAATATATATAGAGAAGGAATGTGACAGGAAGAGAGAGAAAAGAAAGATGTTGTACAGAGGGTCTTCTGTCTGTTGGTAACATGGGGGTTAGAGGTTAATCCAAACAAAAGACTTGACTATCTTTGGTAGGATCTAAACCACCTATTTGGGACATTGTTGTTTTGCAAATTTCTCCAAGGTTTCTTCCTTGGTATGGTAGAAGTAGAACAGCAAGTCCTCCATGTCCTCCTTTTGGTGGGAAAAGGGTTTGAATTAACAGAAACTAACAATTAGGAACAGCAGCCAAAAAGTGCATCCATTACAATAATTTTGTTCTATTTTCAGTGAAAATCCTTTTAGCAACAACTCACTAAAAATCACATTTTGCAACAAACAAACAAAGTTTTCCACTAAATACTAGAGTACCTGAAAAATAATAAGAGTACTGTTATATCCACAAATGAATTATACAAAAACAATCTTACAAACTGACGTGGTTTTATCTGATCAGTTAGATCTATTTTACAATAAACGTAACTTTATAATCTTATGAACCACATCAAACTATGTCAGTTTGTAGCATTTTTTTTATTAGAGTATTTTCCAAATAATAAACTTGTAACTATTTTACGTCTCTATTTTAAATAGATGATAGTCATGTAAAATAAAAAATTACTTTTTATGAAGTGGCACAATTTCGTTAGACGTTACATCCAAAATAGTGATGTAAAACAGTTGTACATATATTATTAATCTTTTAATACAATAATGGCTATAAGTAGTACTATTAACAGTTAATCCCTGTTGGAATGGTTGGCATTGTGAATAATAACAATTAGCAACAACTTTACTTTGTAACAACGATTTCAACTTCATTGGTAAATAGTGAGAAACTTATAAATATATTCTATTTATAAACGGGTGTAGAGGACACAATCTATTCTATTCGGGTAGGCATTAGTATTGATTTATTATATGTAAAATTACATTTTTTAGAGATTGATTTTGTATATTAAAAAAAACTCATACATTAGATTATGCATCTTTGAACCAAATAATAATAAAATAATTTTTTTTTTCTTGATATGCTTCAAATAAGCAATTATCAAATTATTTTTTCCTGAGATGTTTCAAATAAGCAATTATCAATCTCATTCAGTCCTCTTTGGTTTCTTTATTTGCGTTGCTGTTGAGAATGAAAAAAAAAGTAAAATAATGTTTGAAGAAACACGGTTCATAGCTATGCAAAATTTTGAAGATGCATAATCCAATGCAGACCAATTTATAGATATATTATATATGTAAATATGAAGATGAATATGAAGATACATAAGTCACTACCAATGCTTAACATGATTTGATTTATAAAATCGAAATAAATTAAGATTTTTTTATTATTATTGTAAATCAATTCATATCATATAAACAGTATTGAAAGTGTATCATCCAAACCGACTAGCAAATAAGATAATTTGGCCGTCACTAACAGGAATTATAACAAAACAAAAAATTGCAAGGTTTTTATTGTGAAGATCTTGTCCGTTGGAAAGAGTTAAATGACTTAAATCTGTTGATATGTTGAATCACGTACATATTTCATTGAATATCCTTTTCAATTAGGTTGGAGCTCAATTTCAACAGTGATTAGTGATGAAGACCTTTTAAAGTACTTTCATCCCTTGTCATCTTCTCTAATGCTAAATCAAGTTCAAAGATATAGATGCTCTTCTTATCAACATTAATTATCATGTTTGATATTGTATATACTTGGATTAATACTATTTTCTATCCCTTAATTAAAAACTTTAGGCCAATTACCAAAAAACAAAAAAAACTTTAGGCCAAGGTAATTAAACTATTAAAATTATTGGGTTGCAGCTGCTAGCTAGCTCTTTGATCTCTAAGCCATCCTACTAGTACTCTCTCTCTCTCTCTCTCTCTCTCTCTCTCTCCAATATGCCTCAATTATGCAGTAACATCAATACAAAAGAATTTGGGACCGCGTAACCTAGTGTACATGCATCTTTTTAATGCTTTTTAGCAGTAAAATGCAATTCAATTATGAATTGAGATCCTCTTTTAACTTTTTAATTGATTTGGATGCTTCAATGCAGTCCTATATATAGACATAGACATAGACAATATCAAAAGCTCATCTGGAGTTCATACTACTCAAAAATTATAAAAAAAAAAAGCTAGCATTAAATGTTATTGGGCTCGCATGACGTTGTGTTTATCTCTTTCTAGAATTGAATTATCTAATTCAGTCCGACAGTTGAAGAGGATCTCTACTTTAAAATGTAAGGATCATGTAAAGATCAACAACACTGCGAATTAGCCTACAATTAGTGAAAAGTTCGAGCTTATTCTGAAGTTTAATAAGTTTCTTTTTTCCTTTGATTGAATGTTTTAGACTACGATTAAATGTTGAGTTGAGTTGAGATGAGTTGAATTCTTTATAAATAGTAGTGAGTTGAGATGGTAGAGTAAGTTTTGTAAGATCCACCTAAGATGAGTTTAGATGTGTTTTGATGTTAAAATGAATTTAGATGTGTTTATAGGAGGTTGAAAAAGATTGTGGATCTCGCATATGAAGAGTTCTTGAGTTAAAAAAGATTGTGAATCAAAAGTATAAATAGGACTTGAGTTGAGTGATGTTTAATGATTTGAGAATTATATATTTGAATGTTAATCTAAGCTTAAATTTGAATTCAATTAAGATGAGTTCAGTTCCTTCCATGTTCTAAATGTAACCTTAATGGCAAACCTAATGAGCTTCTCCTGATTTGACCCAAATTAAGAAAAAAAAAATTAAGTGCATATATCTCCGTCACAAGTGGGGGTTTATTAATAAAATTTCAGTATATTATCTTTTTCTTAAAAAAAAAAAAAAACCCTAATTAAGGGTACCTATGGATACATACAGCATAAAGTGGTGTTTATATGTGGCACAATGACACCTTATTCAATATATGGTGTCCCATCCCAAATGAGTTGTCATCCTATATAGTATGTATATAGCTCAAATTATTAGTATTACTATTACTATTATTCTTGTTATTATTTTGTAATGTATCTCAAATTATTTATGCAGTAGAGTTTGAGATTGGGATTCCCGCTTTGTGCCATTTAAAAGTAATTAATGAGCAGCTGTCTAAGTAATTTACTAATTATTATAGATTGGTACAAGGCGTGGCATCACGAAATGCTTGTGGAAAATATATGAAAACTCATTGTGTTACTAATGAAAATAGAAAATAAATAAATAGAAAATAAATAAGAGAGATGTATAAGAAATACAAAAGGTTATTTCGATTATTAAATGGTAATAATTAAAATCTAAGTTATTTAATTTGAAAAGAATGATTAAGATTTAAGAATTCTATGTAATAGAATAACCTAAAAATTATAATATTTTTAGGATGCATAAGATTAATAATAAAAAAAAATCTAGTTAATTGAGAACTCCTTTTGTTTATATTTTACTTCTTGAACACTTATCATTTCCACAATTAATTAATTATAAAATCTATGTAGAATCGTATTTATTTATTTTGAAAGCAGTGCTGCTTATAATTTGATTAGTATGAATTTAAAAATTTTATTTTTTTATCAATCAATGTCATATTAGCATAAAAAGATTTTTTAAATTGATATTTAAATATAATTTTTCTTATTTTGAAGTTCAATGTCATTTATGAGAGGAAAATGATATTTACAGTATTACAATCTGCAAGTTTCACCCACTCTTTTTAAAAATAATTTATAAATCTAAAATTTATATGAAAAAATTATTTTTTTAATAATGAATCCTAAATTTTTAAAATACACAAGATTTATACTATTTAAAACTATATCAGAAAAATACTTTATCCATAAAGAGATTAAATAAAAATAATTTAATTTGGTACGTTAGATTATAAAATTATTTTTTTTATAAAATAAATATAACAGATTTCATAAAACTACGTCATTTTATAAATTTATTTGTATATAATTTTTTACTGTAATAGTACTGTAGCAATTCTCTATCTAATATTGGGTTAGGTTTGGATATAAAAAGCATTTCATATCGTCTCATCAAATAATTACAAGTTTCTCAAATTTTTCTATAAAATATAATAAATAATTTAATTTTTTAAAATTTTAAAATAATAATAATATTAAAAAATAATATTTTAATAATATTTTATTTAAATAGATGGACAAACCTACCGTTAGTCTTTGTGTTAATCGATTTGCACGTCGTTGTACGTAAAGACGAAGTCATGGAAAACGAGCAAAAGATTCCCTTAACTTTTCTCGAGAAAAAGAAAAAAGAACCCCAAAGTTTAAGCAAATTATTGCAGAAATGGTGATGTTGCAGCCGATGAAAGGACACTCCAACCATAATTTAAGATATTGTAATAATCCAAAGTTTAGAAGTACTCTACAGTCTAAAGTCTAAGCTCAAGTACCCTCCAATAATGGCTACTTGTCAGCAATGGTGGGTTCATGAAATATTAATCAAGTTATTAATCCTATTACTACGTGCTAGTCTCGTCACATTTTACCCTAAAATCATATTTTATTTTCCGTCTTAAACTTTAAAATTAAATACCAGATCAATTCATAAATTTACAACATTAATACTTGAACTTAAAAAATCGAGACTCAAATAGGGACTGCTCATGTAAATTCATACAGTTATATTTTAAAAAAAAATTAAAATTACAATAATATTTTTTAAAAAATGATACTTTTTTTACCTTTTACCATCATTCATTAATGGAATCGCAGTCTTCCACTCAAGACTGTAAATAAAGTTTTTCTATTGCGAAAGCTTGTAAATATAGCATTGATTTATAAAACCATGAAAAATCTAGATAATGATTTAATAATTAACCCTAGATTTAATTATATTAACTGGGGTGTCATATTTAATTATTCATTTAAGTAATTAATACATCAAAATACTTAAAATGCATCACACTATTTAATGCGAATAAATATGATAAAATCCATTTAAAAGAATCAAGAATATCAATGATATCTAGCTTGGCAGTGTAGCACACGTTTGAGATTTGCAGCATATATAATTACAACCTTTCTTGTTGGATCTGATGGATGTGATACTTATATATGTCATATATATTAACTTATACGAAACAATAATATATTTTTAGGGTCGTTAAAGACTGAATATGGCATGTCAGTCTCTGAATTGGGACCCTTTTCCCATTGTTGGGTAATATCACAACCTAACTAAAAGACTATATTAATATAATATAATATCATTTAAAATATAGAGCATGAAATCTTCAAAATGATTCTCATTGTGTATATCTTTGAAAAAATAGGCAAACTTAAGATTCACGTAAAAAAATCTATTTTTTAATAGACGTAAGCTTCATTAATAAAGAGTACACATAATTTATACGTTCTAAAACTGTATCTAATAATACTTCTTTTAAATAGAAAAATTATTTGTACAATCTCTAATAGACACGTCCGGCATAGGCTCTTTGTAAAAAAATAACCCCATCATGAAAAAGTATAAAAAAAAAATTCTTGTTTAGAGTGATCCATATTTTTATAAAATGTTTATACGAGATTTATCTATTTAAAACTTATTCTACTATTACTCTATCAAATATCCATTTTCAAATGAAATGAAAGTTGTCCTCTACATTCCTATAGGAATGCAGCATGTTGTAGTTTCTCTTATTTTTGTTTTCAAAATATTAGTCTCGCGCCCTCGACTATTGTATTTGGTTCGACTCTTTGAACTTATTTCATTGGATTGGGTCCGATTTGAGTTAGGTGACTACTATAAGGGAACACCATTGTTGGAGTGCATTGTATACGTAACGATACATTTAGAACTCTTTTATAATTTATTTCACAATCAATCAATATAATTATGCCATTTTATTAAAATAAAATAAAAATTATATTCTCAAGTTGATCGGTGTGTAAATCACACCTAATATTTTAATGCTTACATGTCATAATTTGATTCAGAAGATAAATTTTAAACAAAAATTCTATTTGTAACCAGGGTGGAAAATCCCTACTACATCGCGTCCAACGTGGCAAAATAGAAACTTGCCGATCCCCCCAATGTGTTTCAAACAAAGACAAGCAGTTCAAAGTTTATTTTGGTCTTCATCTTCATCTTCTCCATCCCCATGAAGCCTCCATTCCCATGAAGTCTTCTCTTTGTCTTTCCCGAGAGAACTCAAGAGAAAATTTGAAAGTAAAACAGAGTTTGAGATTGAAAGTAGAGGAAACCGTAATGGTAGAGATTTGTAACTTAGTCCTCAAAGAGTAAGATATGTTTGGAAAACATGTTTCATCCAAAATTTTCATCTTCATCTCATCTCATCTTTACACCTTTTCAAATCTCCATACAAAATATAATAAATAATTCAACTTTTTCAAATCTCAATATAACTTTTTTAAATTCTAATTCAATTTTTTCAAATCTCAAAACTAAAAAATAATATTTTAAACTTTAAAACAAAACACAAAATTCTCATCTCATCCTCCAAACATATCCTAAGCATCTTTACAAAGACCAAAACTATTAAAAAGAGAGAAAAAAAAAATCTAAAAAGACTTTTTTCCTCCCGGATACATAGATGGTACTCTTTTTCTAAGCTCCTAGATTTAATATCAAGGATCACTTGTACAAAGAAGAAAAAGTTGCTGGTCAACAAATGTAACATTGCCTCTTTTCTTTCCAAAGACTCGGCCTGTTTTAGGTCTCTCTTTCTTTCTCATCCGAACTCCAAGCACGCTTTAAATTTAGTTCACCACCCACAGATTGAAAAAAAAAAAAAAAAAAAAAAAAAAAAAAAAAAAAAANTTTATTGGGGCAAGTATGATATAGCATACTTGCAAAACCTCAAGTATGATATAGCATAGATTTAAGAGTTTTGTTATGTACATGCAAGTTTGCACACTAATATGTGTACTAATATTGTTGTCTTCATATTTTAAATTCAAATTAGCATTGTTTTTAATAAAGTTTACTTTTTGATCAATCATATTAAATGGGTACGCGTATTAGTGCACAAAATCGCTTACAACTAGATTTTTCCTAAATTTAATAGTGTTTACAGGTAGAGTTCATAGCAAAACCGCAAGATGTCCAAACGACATTTTGACCTTTGAGCAAGTCTTTTACACAGTCATTGTCACTACTGAGGAGAGTTGCAGCCTCAAGAGACTTTTTGGTAGGGCTGTAATCGAGCCGAGCTGAGCCGAGCCGAGCTTTGGCTTGCCGAGCTCGGCTCGATTCAAAATACTCGAGCTCGAGCTCGAGCCCGAGTTCGAGATTTTTTTTTATTCTCTGTTCGAGCTCGACTCGATAAGATAAATTCTTAACTCGAGCTCGAGCTCGAACTCGTCCCACAAACGAGTTCGAGTCGAGCCGAGCTCGAGCTTGATTTTTTTTTTTTTGAATAAGATTTAATAATTAATTAAAAAAATAAAAGACTTAATATTGAATTTATACAACTAATAAGTATATCTTTATTGAATTATAAAATCTTAAAAAAATTATAAATAATTAAAATATCTAACTAGTTGATATTTATCCAAAATAACAATATATTAGCCTACATATATTATTAATACGTGCACTTAATATGATAGCATATATATATTTCATATATGGTTTTCACATACTAGTATATAACATTATAAAATTTTATCAACTAATTATTATACAAATTATAAAATATACCTATAAAGTATATTCACTATATAGACATAAGTAATTAGATTACATATTATATATTTAATTATAAAAATGGCATGCTTATATTATTAGCTAATACATATATATGTATATATACATAGATGTATGTATATATTTATCAATATATGAATAAGTTTTAATCGAGTC
>QEOT01009230.1:30838-54594 GCA_003123785.1 Pterocarya stenoptera
AGAGAGAGAGAGAGAGAGAGAGAGAGAGAGAGAGAGAGAGAGAGAGAGATGAACAAGTTGGTACCTTGCTTCTCTAGGGTAGGTTTGAGATCTTAAATGAGACACAAAATTTTCATCTAATCTTATTTTATCTCATTCTATCTTATTCTCAAATATAATTCAAATACAGAATTTTCAAGCTAATCATTACAATATTTTCAAACTTTCAAATAAAAAATAAAAAATAATTTCAACTTTTTCAAATCTCCAAATAAAAATAATATTATAAAATAATATTATTACAATATTTTAACTTTATAATATTTTTTGTTTAACTTTTTCTCTCTCCTTTCCCAAAATTCAAAAAATACTCAACTCAAATTATCTTACTACTATTCACAAACTATCTTACAACTATTCATAAAATTCTAATCTCATCTCATTCTCCAAACGAGCCTTAGTCTAAGCCAAGTCATTTTACCCTTTAGTTAGAGTAGTGATAGGATTACTACCCTCTTACTACCCATTTACGTTTTTTTTTTTATCATTTTCTTTTAAGTATTTTTTTAACATCCTTAATCATTAAGAAAAAAATTTTAAAAATATTTTATTTTACTAATGATCACTTCCTTAACTATTAAATAAAATTAAAAAAAATTAAAAAAAAAATCAAATACAAAAAAAAAAAATAGTAAATAGGTAATAGGAGCATAATAATCTTATTATTTTCCATGGTGCAAATCCCTTACCTGTTTTGTACTATTGTTAGTTATGTGTCCATCATTTTGTCACCTTGTCCCTTGGTCTTGTCCCATCATCAGTTTATATTTATCTCTTTACCATTGCAATAGGTTTCAATTAACTTATTTTATTTGTGTAATGCTTGCTATAAATGACTTTTACAATTTCAAATAAGCAAATTTCACGTAAGTTTTTGTTAAAAAAATAGATCTCACTTTGTAAAAGTATAAATAAAATCATTTTTTTTAGTGAGACTTATTTTTTTATAAAAGGCCTACTCGAGATTTATCTATTTGAAACTTTTATTCAGCATCACTCAATATTCATTGGGTTTTAGAAGGTAAATAGAAAAATATGAATATTTTTTTAAAATATATATTGTATTGAGATTTATAAAAGTTGATAGATAGATTGAAGAACTTGTAATAGAATTTTTATAGGAGTTCCCTTTTTGTACTCATAAAAAATCATTTTGATTTTGTCTTTGTACTATTATTTTAATGAAAGAGTAGATTTTAAAATCTTTTAAAACGATATTAACCAAACGTGGCCTCTCTTTAACTTAGAAAGGAGAAACAACATATAAAGGAGATAGGGTAACTAAGCAACAAAGACATCATCATGGACACTGCTTCCCTTACAATTTTGGGTACATCTCTCTCTTCTCTCTCTTCCTAACTCAAACCAATACGATCATTTTTTTTTTGTGCCATCAATAATATCATTAATCTCAAAATCCTACATCACATAATGTGGATTTCTTTTTTGTTACAGTCTAACGTTATCATGTCAATTTACGAATTTATTTTTATAAAATCTTTGTGTCTAAAATATTTCTTTCTTCGTAAAGGGTGAGAGTATCCTTCTCTTCTATTTTTTCTTCTTGTGTTTTCCCTAAAAAAAACAGAGATAATGACTTGAAAGGCAGTTCTTCAGGATGATGAGAAAACACTGTAGGGTATGTGGGGTAGGGCACCTTTTAAGGTGATGGAATCCAGAAATAGAGTACAAATGCTTGTAACTTCTAACCTGAACAGGAATCTGCCCATGTGAATGAGCAAGGAAAGATAAAACCCTGATGCAAGAAAGAAGAAGACCCTGCTGTCAATGTTATCTCCATCCCCACTTTCTAAAGGTCAAGGAATGATATTTGCAATTCTATAATACTAGCGTTGCGTAGTCTTAAAAAAATAAATAAATATGAGATCTATATAAACAAATTTATCTTTTAATAGTAGATTTCACTCTTTTTTAAAAGAAATGTGCAGTGCTTGCATAACCCATAGCCATATCTAGCATTACTGTTCGGCCCTCAACCACTCCCTACCATTAGAACCCATCAAGATACAATAAATTTTTTATAAATATTTTACAATTCTAATTTTAAATGGAATACAGTTTTGTAAAATCATGATACCTTTAAACCTATTTCACAACTTATTTCATAAAAATACCAAATCCGTTCATAAAAGCATTCATACATTTGTGTTCTCACCATCGCAGCTCTAAGTGATCCTATTCTCTCACCAAGTGGTGGCTTTTGTAGTGAACCTTTGCTTATGAAAGATAGATGCATGCACAAGAAAAGAGACCCATGTCAAGTGGAATGATTCTCGAGTATGAGTGGTTGGTGCCCATTTTGAGATGCCTTTCTTGCACTGTTGAAAAAGTGAGCTGCACTACAATTGGCAAAAGAATGAGACGAGACTGGTTCATTCCTTAACTTATCCCATGTTATTATGTATATTGTCAGAGTATCTCATTTGGGCATTTATTTATGCGTAACGAGTAATGCTAGATAGAGTGGCTTAGTTTATTTTAAAAATTGGCTAAATTTAAGATCGACATAAATTAGCTCTTGAGAAGGAAAAGTGAAGTGTTTCTTCTGGATGTCACCCCGGGAAAACAGGGGCCCAAAAACCAATTTTTGAAGAATGTAAATTATGATATCAGAGACAGGGCACATGAGAAAGTAAGATATACTCAATTTCAAAAGCATCCAGTGTTGAAATGTCAATGGAGATATTGTTTTGGTATTTGTTTTTTCACCTTTTTTTTTTTTATCTTTGCTTTTTGGAATGTGGGAGATGGCTTTAATCTCACACCAATCCTCTCCCTGTCTTCTTTTTTCTCTTCAAGATGCTTTGCTGCACACACCTTCCTCAATTCTCTCCTTATCATTCCAACTTTTTTTTTCCCTTTTCCCCATTGACATGCATCTACATTACTTTGAGAGTAAGTTCAAGTCCATTGAACCTTCTAAGAGACAGAAAAAGGACTCCAACTAAATCCTAAGTAACTGCAACTATAATGGAAAAAATGCAAGTAGTTTTTCAATACTTCAAACTCTTCTCTGCTTGACAATAAAGTTTTCATGAAATAAAATTTATTAGTGTTTATGATGCACTCCTGGCCAATGATGCTTCTTCTGTTTAAACCACCTCACTGGAAATCTTATGATGAAGTATAATATATGGTTAAATGTAATCTAAAGATCATATAGAGAAGCACAGAGCTTTTACAGTTCTTTCAAAACTTTCTGTATTCAAAGGGTGAGGATTATAGGGGGACAGGAAGTGAAGTGGATTTCAAATGTATCCTCCCCTTTCTTTGTCACAGGTTCAAATATTAGAATTAGGATAATTTCTCAACACCTTTGTGAAAACATAAACATTTTGTTGTGTTTTCTTCCATTTCTATTGTGAAATTATCATTTGTCCCAAAGCTTAAACTGATAGGAAGAGATGGATTTTTATTATTTATGTTATATCTTAACACTCTCCATCCCGTGTGGGCCAGGTGGCCTAACACATGAAATATTTAATTAAATAGGATATAATGTAGAGTTAAGGTTCGAATTTAGGACCTCTATTTTGATATTATGTAAAATCACCACTTGTCCCTAAAACTTAGGCTGATAGGAAGAGGTAGATTTTTTTTTATTGATTTTATATTTTAATATCTATCAACTCCCATGTGTACTTATTAAGATTAGAGTGCTAGGTTGGCTTTCTTTCTTTTTCGTTTTTTTTTTTAACAAAGGAAAACAGGGAGAAAATGAAGGAAAATGGCTCACAGAAGTCTGCCTCTTGAAACTGGTTCCCAGCTTTTATAGAGGGACCCTAGGGCATAAAAGTCAAATTATCAAAAACAGAAAAAGAAAAAAGAAAGCTTATAGAGAAGAACAAAGGCCAGAACCTCAAGATTTACTAAGAAATCCACATATGCTAAAAGTCAAAATACATAGATTTCCCTTTATGCCCAATTAGTGCTCTTTGATTGAGGTTTTTAAGTCATGGGGTGTTTTCTACAGCAAATAAAATCCCTAGGACTTGAGTAAACACACTTCTATCGTGAATGAGTTGTCTTCACCTCTTGGCAAATAAAAACTGGAAGGATCAAAATGCCCATGTTGAACAGTTGGTTCATGTTCTTGATTGGTATTGGGCTTCTTCAACAACAATATGGATGTCAGCTATGCCTATAAAGGTATGGAGCTTTTTCCCATGTCCTACTGACTTGCATATCCAATACTTCTAGTCAGTATTGGGCCTCAAAGCAAGAGATCTTCATTTCCATGCCAAAAATGGAAGGTCTCATGTCAATCTGAGTTCGATTTTCAATGCTCTCAAATACCTAATGCCTATGTCTTTGCCGTAGAGCATTGGCAATATCCTTCCCTTGAGCCTAGTCATTGCCAAAGTATAAATTTTGACTAACTTGAGATTTTGGCTTTAGAAAAAACTTTTGAAGAGGTTAATTTACATTTGACTAACTATTCTAAAATCAAAATAATAATATATATTATATATTTTAATAAAAAATTTATATTTTATAAATACACTACATATATTAATTAATAATTTAATTTCCACTGTTCAAACAAATTATTTAACATGAAGAAGAAATGAAGAGAAAGTGAACACTTTTTAATAAAATATTCTTTTAGTTGGTGAATAATAACTCATCAAATATGACTTTTATTTTTCATTTATTGTAGTTTATAATTTGACTTGAAATGATTTGGCTAGTTCAATACAGTTGGTATTGAGAAAATTTAGTCAAATTTTAGAATTGACTAACATTTGGCTAGTATGCTACCGGTGCTCCTAAAAAGAAGAGAAAAGACACAAGGCAAAGTTGGCTTTGCTATTGAAAGTAAGGATGGACTGGCTGAATAAGGTCACCCACATAACTCTAATAATTTGAATGAAGGCATTCATAAGCTTCAGCCAAAATATATTATAAGGGAAATGAATTGGGCATGGACAGGATTTCACGGATTGTGCATATAAACAGTAAAAAATTGGCTTTTTCTGTGCATAATCTTTGTAATTCTGCCTATTAATGTATCAGGACTTGTACAAAAATTGCACACTGACCATTTTATAGGCTTTATCAGGGGAAGTTTCATAGAAGCAACCTGACCATCTTCTGTCTGCCTAATCTAAATTGAACTACTACCTTCCTTTTTTATATATATAAGTATGTATTCTCTGCATACTTATTTTGAAAAAGTGAATAAATTATTTAAAATTTATATTAAAAAATTATTTCTTTAATAGTAATCCTCACTATTTTTTAAAGAGAATACGCGAGAACTCTACACATTCCATGACTGTATACAACATTATAAATAAAAAGAAACGCTTTGAAGAAGTTTCCACAGTTGTTAATGGTAAAATCAGAATATTTAAGTTTATGTACCAATTTGTTTTTAATATCCAATCATTCTACAAAATTATTAAGAGATAGAGATTTTATAAAAATAAATTTATAAGTTAACATAATTTTATATAATATATTAAATTAATTTTATAATAAAAATAATTTTATAATCTAATACTTTTTTTTTGAAAATATAATCTAATACTTAGATTTATTTTTAGTGCCATCGGAGTTTTAAAATACATAACAAGCTTGTCATTATTTATTTAACAGAATATGAATTTAGTTGTACTTTTTTTTTAAAGAAAAAATATAATGTTGTTGTACAGGGGGGCTTCAATTCAAATTCGCGAATCTAGAGATTTTCAAAAGCATGGCTCGAAACAAAAGTCAAATCATAACTACTGGGGTCGTGATTGGTCTACCTGTTCCTGCAATCAACAGAAGAAGACAACACAAACTAAAAACAAATCTGCTACAGAAACTGGTTTTAACTAAGAACTAATGGACAATTAGCATCCAATATTAAATTGGGTATTAAAATCTCCACAAGAAAGAGAAGACTGTACCACTGGACTGGACTAGGAGAACGTTTGAAGTAAACGCCTTCCTCTTCCACGGGTGCTTTCAAATCTCCATTGAAGTTCTAAAATTTCCTTCAAAATGTGCTAATTTGACTCCCAAATTCCTCAATTCTGAGTCCTCAACTGTCAAGAGGGAAGGATAGTGAAGAAACTCTCTCTCGCTCTCTCTCTCTCAAACACAAGTATATATATATATATAGATGGTATAATAACATTAGTAAAGATCCCAAGCTGCAAACCAAGATCGGGCAAAGTTGTTGTGTATCTGGGACATATAAGCGGACAAACAGATGAAGCCCAATTGGGAGCTCAAGAACTGCTGCAACCATGAACAAGTGCTGTTTCTTATTACTGTCTCTGTCTGCACTGTTGTTATTCTCGCGGTATGTCTTTCTTCTACCACTGCGTATTTCATTTTTTCTTCTTATACTTGACCAAAATCTCGTACTACACTAGATCAGGGAAGCGCCCACATTTGGTTTAAGAGCATTGGTAATGCTACGAAAGTTTTATCCTTTGTTTCATTATGGTAGAGGAAGATGGAACCCATTGATCAAAATCCTCCTTTATTTTGAATTTGAGTGACTGAGTTTAGCCCCGAGGAAGGAAATCGTGAGGTCAACCAATTGTGCTACCCTTGTGGCTCCATTGATCAAAATCTTGGGGTGCCCATGTGACTGTCAATTTGCGAACGTGCTTGGCTCTCGCATGTAATGGTCGTGCTTTAGGTGAAACTGGGTAATTATCATCCCAATAAATTTCAGAGGCTCCTTTTACTTCTTGTTTTTATATTTTACTCTCTATCCCATCTTCTTTATCGATTATTAATATTTTGAGAAGTCAATGAACTCAATTTCAGTAACTTTCAAACCCATCTTTTACTTTATTTGAAAAGCAAATCCTTTTATTTTATTTAATTCTAAATAATGTGTACAATTTTGGAAGCTAGTAACTTTTATTCAAAGGCAATGCATCAAATTATATTCCCATGAGAGAGAGAGAGAGAGAGAGAGAGAGAGAGAGAGAGAGAGAGGAATGATATTCCCATGAGTTGGGTTTCTAAGATGGACAAACAATTGGAGAGGGACGGTGTACTTTCTAGTTCTTTTTGTTTTACTCCATGTACCTAATCTATATTGAAGTTTCAATGTCCAGAAACAAGTTAGACTAAATTCATATAACGAATCATCAACGACCCTATATAAATTTTGTGTTACAATTAGCAATGCAGTATAAAGTTTAGAGAAATGCTAGGCTTATGAAAGAGAATTACAAAATGGAACCTCACACACTGACGTGGCTTGATCATATGTCAGATTTATTTACAATAAAAGGAAGTTACAAACTGACTTTCAATCAGACTTGCCACATGCCACATGTGTTTGTAATTTCTCGTAATTCTCTTTATAGGCTGGCATTTATCTAAAGTCTAAGCAATAAATGAAAAGCAATCCACCCGGGTAATGGATTATATGCCTATCAATGTGAATTAAGTTGGAACCATAACAGTGAATCCATGTGTGCTTTTCAGGAAGTCGGAAAAGTCCAGTCAGTTTGAAGGCAGAACCAATTTTATTTTATTTGCGGCTAATTCTTCATACTGGCATGTCATTCTTTTAGAGCTTACTTTCTGCAAACTTTGCCTAATATACGAATCCTTCTTGTCCATGCAGTTGTGGAGAACAATATTGATGAAACCATTCAAGCTTGTCACTGTATTTATTCACGAGGCGAGTCATGCTATTGCTTGTAAACTCACATGCGGACATGTAAGAAGCTCTTTTGTTTCCAACTTTTCCCCTTTTCAACTATGTATTAGTAGCATGATCGTAATATCAAGAAGACATTGTGTTTCTGGTTAATGTGTAAAGTCAGAGAGCTGTCTCTCCTTTGATACTAGAGGGAATTAAAGTGAGAAAAGAAGTGTTCTTGCACAACTTTTTTTCAATATTTCAAAAATAAGGAAGAATAATTATTTGCAGATAGCTTATCTATCTAATATTAAAGATGCTTTGTCTTAATGTGAGTTTAAACTCCTGCTTTGATCGGTAGCTTTTCTTAACTCTTATGTAATAACAAATTTATAAGCATTGCTGCATTAATATTTTAATGAGTCTCTAAATGATGAAGTGAGAGCCGGTTAAGTACAGGTAAGACGACTGTGGGATCTCTTTGGTTAAGTATAGGCAAAACATAGGTTAAGTATGCGTGTCTTTGGAGTAGTATATGCATCTAATTTCATATATAGCTCTTCGTTTGACAAAAGAAACTGCGTATTCATCACTTATATATGTTGGATACAGACCCTTTAGCACATAATCACTGCATTTTCTCATTATCCATGCAAATAAGTACTAGTGTTTTTCTACGCCATATATCTTATTGTAGAAAAAGCAATACATGGCATTTTTCTAACCCTGGATGTTTCATGGCTTAATTAAAAATTGTGGATTGAACATTTCTCATGTCTTTTTGGGTGCAAAATTTTTCCCTTTCAAGTACTTATAAAAAATTAAAAAAATAAAAAATTTCCCTTTCAAGTAGATATAACATTGGGTAAAACTTATCGTGAAAAGACTCTGAGCATGAGCACTCATCATATTTAATATTAGCATGCCGAAACTGGATTTTTTCATAAGCAAGTACATTTGGTTCAATGTCTTCTCATTGCCTTGCTTTCTATGATGGTATTGTATAGCTTGCAGAAAATGTATGCGCTTTGCCAATTATATACTTGGGACGAAATTTAAAATTGATTTGTATTGTGATTAAAGATCAACTAGTGTTTATCTAAAAGTGTCTAATGATCTCTTCATTTGATTCTCATCCTCCTGCACAAAGGCTAAGCCCATTGGTGCAGTTTGATTAGGCGAGTTCAAATGGTTGAGCGACTGGCCTGGAAGTTTCGTGATATCCTAAGTTTATAATGTAGCATATTTTATATGTGATGGGTTCTCATATATTTCAGTTTGTAGGTGGAGGGGATCAAGGTTAATGTAGATGAAGGTGGAACCACACAGACCCGTGGTGGAATCTACTGGTTGATCTTGCCGGCTGGATGTAATGTCTTTTATCCTTGATAAAGCTTTACTCTTTTTTAATACCATCCATAGTTCTTATGCTACAACAGATAAATGGAAGCTCCAAATGCATACTTATCAGTGCAGTTTCAAATATATAACTTCCACCTATGCAAATTTCTCTTCTATTTTTTCCTTTGTGACATTCCAGATCTTGGTTCTTCTTTCTGGGGTATGGTCTTAATTCTTGCATCCACAAATCTTCTTACTGCAAGAATAGCTGCAGGATGTTTTCTTGCAGCACTACTTGTTGTACTCTTTGTAGCTAAAAATGTAAGTACTCATGAAACTAAGAACATTTTTTCCCTTCAGTTAAAATGGAATTTCAGTGTAAACATGGGACTTCTTCTTCCACCATTACTTTGAATGCTAAATTTTATTGCTAAAAATTTCCAGTAAAGAAAAATTGATATATGCTATGCTCTCATTCCACTCCTATCCTTGTAGGATGATGTGGCGTTAACCATTAACCATTGAATTTATTATTTTGAAAAACAAGAGTTGATCAAATGGTTGATAAGTAATGCCAAATCAACTGAGTGTGATAAAAAAGTGAGATGAGAGTATAGTATGTAGCATGAGTCTCTAGTAAAACACGGAACATCATTCAATCTTTATATTCTAATACCGGTGTTTTATTCGCTATCGAGAAGAACAAAAATATGGAAAAAAAAGTACTGAATTTTTCAGTGACGTTAAATTATTATTGTTGTTTTTATTTCTTTAAGATATTGTTTGGCACATCGTAGATATCCTTTTTTAGATGATATTTTAAATATCTGTTCTTTCCTCTTTCTATCTGTCATGCAGTGGACACTTCGAGGACTGTGTATTGGTACATATTTTCATAATTTGAAATCTGGCTTTCTATGGTTAACTCATTCCACAATATATCATATTGGTTTTGATATTTATGTACTTCACCCCCAGGTTTTATTCTTTTCCTTGGTGTAATTTGGGTTCTGCAAGAAACAACAACAGTTCGTATACTTCGGTACATAATTCTGTTCATTGGTAAATGCAATTCTGCTATTTTTATTTCCATATTCTTTTGTGAAAAGTATGATTTTTCCTTCAACCACAGTTATAGTATGAAAGAATCAGCTCACCAGTTAACTCTGTTTTCTCAATATGTAGGTGTAATGAACAGCTTGTTTTCAGTTTATGGTATGACTCTAGAATGAAGCAATCGACTTAATTTCCTGTTGATGGATCCCTTTAAGCTGTGTGTAATTATGCAGATATTTATGATGATCTAATATCCCGAAGAGTGCACTGTAGTGATGCCGAAAAATTTGCTGAAGTGTGTCCTTGCCCTTGTAATGGTGTCGGATGGGGCATTATTTGGTGAGCAATTGAGGATCTTATCACTNTGATATACTATCAAATGTTATGGAAAACCATATGGGGAATTATTTAAATTGAAAATGCTATTTGTCATCCCCTTTAATCATCATCCCTTTGGGTGGTATCAAGTGATTGGAAGACAAGTAAAGAACGATAAATAGTTTTCCAATCATTTAATACCATATTAGAGGACGGCGGTTAAAAGAATGATGAATGGCACTTCGAGTTTAAATTTATGTTGGGTCTGATTTAATTTCTTTATTACCTTGCACTGCACAACAAGATTAACAAATCTTGGTATGTTGTCACTGCTGTTGTTTATATTGTAGCATTCTACTTTATATATAGTTCATATATTACTATCACTTATACTGCAATTGTGCAGGATGAAAGGTTCTAGTTTCATAAGGGTGAGAAGAATGAAGTCAGCTTGATCAGAACATCTTCCCAATAATAAAAAAAAATGATTTCTGTTAACCAATGGAAATGGTCATCTTAGTGATTCACAGTTTTATACCTTAGATATGAGCTTCAAACTTGAAATTTGATGCGGATTTTTGCTATTTAAAATCTTACCAATTGCATTGGTTCACATAAGTTCTTGCAAAGACTCCTGAGAGCTGCAATTGTCTGTTGTCCATTTGTACTGATTCAATGGTTACTTGATAAGTTTGTTCTTTTCCTGAACTCGAATGGTTGGTTGATGAAAACTATGTTAATGGGATAAACCCAATAAAAATAAATAAAATACTAAAGCTAGGGTCCCATCTTAATTACAAAGAAAAATATAAAAGAAGGGGGTGGGGGAACCAATATTCACCCAGAAAATGGATTCGAATGACCTGATCCCATAGGTTTTTAACCGAGTTACTAAGAAAGAAAGTCACCTTGAGATTGGTTTTTAGAGCAATCTAATGAATGGGCTGGCTGGGCTCTGCACCTTACTTTAAAAAACCTTCCTTCCTCCTAAGCCTTCTATACACCCAACCCCATGCTGCTCTTTAGGAAAAAGCTCCACTAGGGTGGAGGGAGGAGCTCTAGTTCCTCCCTTCCCTCCACACTGAAAACAGTATTCTCCGACCGGCTTCCCTATTTCCTTTGCTCCTTTTTTGCATCTTTAAGTTAGGTTTTGATTTTTGTAGAATGATGTTTGTAATCTCGGTCAGTTGCCCTAATATCCACTCCGACACCCATGCGTTGACCCTTCAGCTTTCCATCCTTGTCCTTGTCTCGACACCACCACACACGTCCCAATGCAATTTGTGCATGCCGCACATAGATCTCATGCGCCATCACCTCCTCTCCCTCAAATCGCCTCCCATTTGCCCCTAAACACCTACCACATGCTGGCCCAATCTCTACCCTTCCCGTCGCCTCTCCAACCAACCATTGATGACTGCCTACCTATTAGTGTGTGTCACATGTACCAGTGACAGAACGAATTGCCACCACACACCACCATCTATGTTCCTCCATTTCAATTACTCAGAACCATCTACTTCTCCAAACAAATTCAATCACTGGACCCCATATTCGGATTTTTTTTTTGTTTAGGTACTTGAGGCTTGATCTATTAAGATCTTGGGGGTATCCAACTTCCTCTCCACTTTCAAAAGAGCCTATATGTGGCTTTTTTTTTTGTTAGACAGTGGCTTTTATCCACCTACCATATCCAAGAAAGCATAGAATGTAGGATTCGAATTGCACGACACAGTCGAACTCAGTGCTCAACCCCTGTTGCAGGAACCTCTCACAATGGATTACTCAAAGCAACCTGATGATTAGATTGCTTTAACAATTGTCACTACGGAGGCCAGTTATGGGACCAGAGTATCTATTGGTGCCATTTCCCGATTTGTTTTTATTTCTTGGAATTGTATATGCTGTTTTGGAATGCTGGCCGAGGAACCTCATCCCCTTCTAATGTGTTTCTCTTTAATTTAGTATTTGCCCATTCGAAGAAAAACAATGAATAGGCTGCTGCTGGAAGCTGCCTATTGTAAACTGTAGTAGAATGTCATTGATTTGTAGATCTCATTTCCCACATCCTTGGATAGAAAGGGCATAAAACGTTGCAAGCTTCTAGCAAAGGAGAAACTTAAACCAAACGAGAATGACTCCCAAAACAGATTGAAAGAGACAAATGCCACAGCGTGGGAATAGCTTTTGATGGTATGCGCCATCCCCACGCTGTGGGAATAGTGCAGGTGAGATGCGGAGGATTGATGAACAGTATTAGAACTTGAGCCCAACATCCTGCGGGGTAAAAAGGCAGAAGAAAGAAAAGCAAAAGGAAAAGAAAGAGAAAGGACTGAGAGGCCCTACCAGCTGTTACTTTGGGTGGGAGGCTTAGGAAATTTGAAAGTTTCGATTGAAAAATAAATACATAAAATAGCTCTATAATATTTAATATTCATTAAAATGATTATATTTAATATTTATTCATATTTTAATTCTGACCGAAAAATCCCATGTTGCTCAGGCAAGAATTCTTGGACGCCTTGTTGCAAACCTGGCAACTGGCAAGTTTAATGGAAACAGCAAAGTCCAAACCCCGGTACTCTCACCACAAACAGACGGAGGTATATGCTATATAGACATCGAAGGAAAGCATAGTTACTGCTACAATTTAAGTGTGTGATTAAAAGCCTTGCCTTTTTGGGGAACAATACAAGATTATCCTCATGGTGCTGCAAGCATGGCAGGAGTGGGCCTAGTTAACAAAGCATCACCGGCAGGTGTAATCATGCAGATGAGCCTCATCATGAACAAATATGTATAAAGTAAATAGGCAAACTACACTCAGCTAATTCAAGATTAAATGAACCAAATCCTACATTTGCCAAAACCATACGACAACATAATGCCAAAAACAAGATCCATCATAAATATTTCCTGCTTCTAAACCAACTCATCAACAACAAATATTTTGAAAGTTCGCAGTGTTCTTTGACAATGATTAAAAAGTTCATACAGGTAGGTCTTTCTAGGTTTCTGTTACCGGATACTCAAAGGCGACATCTTTGCCAGAAAGCTTCCGGTAGACTGCAGAAAATGTATCAAGCTTGTATTCAGTGTTGTTTCGCTCCTTGGGGTCTAAGAAAACCTGTCCATACATAGCACGAATGTGGGATAAATACTTGGAAGTAAATTTCACCAGTACATTAACCAAGCCGATTGTAAGCTTTCAATTACATTTTGACTCGTAATTACTAATCCAAATTCTTAACCCTTGGGTCTTTTTTGATAAGGTAATCCTTCTCTTAAGTTCATATTATCACTTGTTGGAAATCTGTTCAAGCAACTCACAACAATAAACTCATCATGCAAGAAGTAATTTACCATTACACAGCTGTAATGGGTTACCTTCATTATCTTGGATCCATCAATTCTATATCGGACACGCTTCCCAACAATCTCAGCAGGCAGGACAATATCCTCTAGCATTGCCTCATGAACAGAAGTGAGTGTGCGGCTGCGAGGACGTTGAGCAGCAGAACCTTTCTTTGGTGGCCTCAATATCCTCCGGGTGGCAATCAGGACAACATCCTAAAGGGTTTGAACGGGAGTAAATTAGGGGATATTAGCACCATGACCATTGATATATGCCAAAAGGGCAAACACACAGACATTTTTGGAAAGGAGGAATTGAAAAATCAATCACTTCAAACAAAAATGTTATCTCTGGGTAGCTCATACTTATTCTACATGAAATATTTATACATAATTGGAATAAAGCTCAACAGAAAGTTAAAACAATGAACACAGGAGAAATTTTAATTTGCTAGCAGCCAATCATCTGAAGAAAACCGAAGAGAGAGCACAGAAGAGACCATAAATTAAAAGGGGGTATAGGAAAATAAACAAAAAAATATATATTAAACAACACTATGAGACACAACATTATAGTTTGAAAGTTTCTACCACAATGCCATTTGCTCTGGACCAAAAAGCCAGAATGAATTTTTTTTTTTTTTTTTGGATAGGTAATCAGAATGAAATTGTAGGACAACCAAAACATTTAAGTCTTTTATTACCTTGCCACTAAACTTCTTCTCAAGCTCTCTCACAAGCTTAGTATGTATCTTGCGGAAGGCTTTCCTTAATCTGTAGGGAACATGAATGATCACAGCCTTTCGATTCCCAAGAACATCGACCTGACTGTTATAGAAATGGAAGAATACTGGTCATCTCAAGGGAAGAAAGTCAATAAACCAAATGGTTGCAACCATATACAATCCCATATGAAATTCTTACACTGCAGAATTTATGTAAAGATCCTTCAGGTCACTTTTCAGCTCCTGGTTGGTATTTTCCAAATCAAAAAATGCCTGTGGAATATCAATGAAGTTCATAACCACAAGTCAACACGATGGGAAGAGATCATCAAGTGCAATGGCCTCAGGATTCAGGAATATCATAAACAGTCACAAAAATTACCTGCGCAACTGTCTCTTCAAACTCAGTGGGCTCAGCATCTTTATCTTTGTGGATCTTCTTCCTTGAAGTAAACATGTTGACAGACTAGCTCAAAAATGGGCCCAAATGAGAGGGACATACAGAGGAAATTAATAAGTCCAACTATCAAAATATATCAAAATATAATAATAATTTGAAAAAATGGACCTCTTAAATGAACTTATTTTGGGATGTATCTACGATAAACATACTGATTACATCATATGTTTCAGGTTAAAAAAAAAAACAAAAAACAAAACTGAAACAACAGTTGCACAATCCTCCATCAGAAATAAAGGCCCCATTTTCCAACAACCACAAAGGGGATTAAAAAAACTAGGGATCTATAAAACCATCCCTAACACCAAACACTGGGTTTTTTTTTTATGGCGCCAGGTGTCTGAGAACAGCGTCCCAACTAATCCCGGTGGTGCACAGGCCCTCGCAAGAAATTTCCCTCAAGTGCACCACGAATAATTCAAAGGAAAAATCCTACAGTCCGATGGACTCTAGAGATTGTTTGCACCCAGTAGAATCCGAACCTCCAAGCACTGGGTTGAAAGAATAATATAGTCTGACTACTGAGATTGATAGCCAGGATATGGATAATCTATAACAGCATATAATATGGTCTTTATACAACCCAACACAGTCATAAGACTTCAATTGACACGAACGCATTGCAAGGGTACCTACCTTTTGGTACCTACCCGGTTGTTTGCCTTTAGAGAAAATCGATAGAAAAAGCTCGAATCCTCATGCTTTATATAATTGAAATACTTGTATTGTATGGCAATGCTAATTTCCATCATAATTTACTATCGTATTATGTTATATCCAAAAAAAGAGTCTGTTTCTTACAAATATCATTTATAGTAACAAAAATACAATATTCATATTTCAGTTATATTTCACTCTTACAGTTTCTCAAAGAGCAAACAAAGCGATATATAGCGAAAGCAATTATACGCAAGAAGGCTTTTTCGAACTCAAACACAAAAATCCGAGACCAAATTGCAAAATAATGATAATGAAACAAAAATTATGCACGAGTAAACTGAGAAAAGAACACGGAAATTTTCTAGGAATTTCCCAGTAAACAAACAAAGAGAAAATAACTGACTCCTTAACATAGATAATGCTTTACAGATATATGGGTTTGAGATTCACCAGGAAAGGAAGCGATGATCCAAGAGATCTGCAGCTGAGAGTGAGAGTGCCAAGAGAAAGCTCTGGTTTTTGCCTTTATGCCGGATCAGAGAAACCCTAAACTTGTAGATACATAACTTATTAAAAAGGGTATAATGAAGGGCTACGATGTTTCCGTGGTAATCTTTAAACGGTTCCGATTACGCGACGGGATAACAGTGGAAGTGGAATCTGAGCCGTCCGGGTTTTATCAACAAGGTAAAATGATGGTATGCTACAGGATTTTATCTTCTCATTTTCATCTTGTGTATTTTATTTTAGTTTTATTTTTTTAATAGTTAAGGAAATTGTTATTAGTAGCTTCGTGTATTTTTTTTTAAATACTTAAAGATGTTTAAAAATTATTTAAAAGAAAAATTATATAATTTGCACTAAGAGCATGCCCAATAGTACATGCTGGACGACACAATGACAAGATCCTATGACTAGAGTTATGAATTTGATACAGACACGATACGAAATGAACGTATTTAAGTTTAATATAAATGCATTTAGGTAAAAAATGATTGACTAAATAAGACATGATTAATAAACGGTTCAATTACGAGTTAATTCATAAAACTCGCATCAACTCATATAACGTGAGTAGAATCTATTTTTGAATCTTATATGTCTTTTTTGTTGTTGAAAATAGGTAATATTAATATTAGTATTTGATTACATTATATCTCAAACCATTAAACTTTTTTTGTTAACATATTATTTTATTTTATGAAAATTAATTTTTCTTATATATTATTGGTTTGGATATTGACAATAAATTGTTTATCATGAATCTAGTAGTAATTGTATAATTATTTATATAATTATCCTTGTCTTAGATCTGAAATTATAGTGATTGGGTTAAGGAATAAATATTTGAGTCAACTCAATCTATTTATATAAAACGGTTTAAATAGGTTGAAGTGAGTTAAATAAGTCGTATTCAGATTAATCCAATAAAAATTAATTACCACATGAGTTAAACAAGTCGTGTCGGGCCACTCGTTAATTAAATGGTTTGGATTCAGGTTTTTGAATCGAACACATTTAATTAAACAGGGCATATTTAGATTGACCTATATAATCTAAATTGTCTAATACTTATTACTTAGCACAACACTATGCGATTTCCCGAATAAGAATTGCCTCGATCTTAAATGAAGATTTGTGAAGCCCAGCCCATTTCAGCCCAAGACCTATAGGAGAGGCAAAGCCCTACCCCCCCCCCCCCCCCCCCCCCCCCCAANCCAACCTTCTCTCTGTGTCTGTTCGATGCAACCGGTCACCCTTTCCTGCACCATCCGACCAGCCCTCAGCATTTCTCCTCTCCCTGTTTGTCGTCGTTCTAGCAATAACGCTGTCCACGTCTTGCCACCTCAAGTCAAATGTAGCCCTCTCTCTGCACTTGCAAGTAAGCCCTTCAGATCGCAGAAGACTTCCCCCGGTTCCACACTTCAACCCGAGTTCGTGTCTTCTCCAACCTAGGGTTCTAACACAAACAGTCACAAAGGCCTGCACATGAGTCTTCGCGTTAACAGCAACAACTTTGTTCGGCAAAGTTCAAAGTTCCATGAACAAATATTTTCCACTCGCACCAATTTCTTTCGTTCTTCTTCTTCCTCTCCTTATGATAATCATGGTAATAATTTCCGTAAACTCCCGCCTCTTCACACCTTACTCAAAAGAGGCTTCTCCCCCACTCTCAAGTCCATCAACCAATTCCTTCTCTTTCTCTCACAAACTCACAGATTCAACTCAATCATCCACTTCTTCTCTCAAATGAGTTCGAACCAAATCAAAGGCAACTCTCGCACCCACGCAATCTTCGCATGGGCACTCCTCAAAACTCACAAATTCGAAGAAGTTGAGCATTTCATGGAGACCCAGGAGACCACAGCTTCTAATTTCCCCACAACTCGCATGTGGGATTCCATGATTCAAGACCTTTGCGATAAAGAAAACGACCCAGAGAAAGCTCTGTTCGTCTTACGTTTTTGCTTGAGATATAGAGGTATTCTGCCTTCTTCTTTCACTTTTTGTTCATTGATTCATATGTTTAGCTCTCAGGGAAACATGGGTAAGGCAATTGAGGTGCTGGAGTTGATGACAGATGAGATTGTTAGTTACCCTTTCGGTAATTTTGTTTGCAGTTCCGTTATTTCTGGGTTTTGTAAGATCGGAAAGCCGGAACTTGCGGTGGGGTTTTTTGAAAACTCCGTGAGTTCGGGAGCTTTACGGCCTAATGTGGTGACTTACACGGCGATTGCGGGTGCTCTTTGTAAGTTGGGTAGAGTGAATGAAATTCGTGATTTGGTTTGCAGGATGGAGATGGAAGGATTGGCATTTGATGTTGTTTTTTATAGCAGTTGGATTTGTGGGTATATTGCGGAAGGGGATTTAAAGGAGGCGTTTAGAAAGAATAAACAAATGGTGGAAAGAGGCATCGAGCCAGATGTTATGAGCTATACCATACTAATAGATGGCTTGTCCAAGCATGGGGATGTGGAAAAGGTAGTCGGTCTTTTGAATAAGATGAGTAAAGATGGAATAGAGCCCAATTTGGTTACGTACACTTGCATCATTTTGGGATTTTGCAAGAAAGGGAAAATGAAGGAAGCGTTTGCTATTTTCAAGATGGTTGAAGTTTCGGGAATTGAAGTTGATGAATTTATATTTGCAACTTTAATTGATGGCTTTTGCAGGAGTGGGGATTTTGATAATGTCTTTCGTTTGCTCGATGAAATGGAGAAGAGGGGGATTAATCCTAGTGTCATGACCTATAATACTGTGATTAATGGATTGTGCAAGTTTGGGAGAACATCTGAGGCTGATGAGCTCTCAAAGGGCATAGATGGAGATATTATTACTTACAGTACACTGTTACATGGGTATATTGAGGAAGAGAATACAGCGGGGACTTTGGAAACAAAGAGGAGATTGGAAAATGCTGGAGTCTGCATGGATGTTGTCATGTGTAATATACTCATCAAAGCACTATTTATGGTTGGGGCTTTTGAAGATATGTATGTGATTTACAAGGGAATGCCAGAAATGGGTTTGGCTGCAGATTTTGTTACTTATTGTACGATGATTGATGGGTATTGTAAAGTAGGAAGAATCGACGAGGCACTTGAGATATTTGATGATTTTCGGAAGACGACTATTTCTTCAGTTGCATGCTACAGTTGTATTATTAATGGGCTCTGCAAGAAGGGTATGGTGGATATGGCCACTGAAGTGTTTGTCGAACTCAATGAGAAAGATTTAGCTTTGGATGTGAATACCTATATGATGCTGATCAAAGCAATTTTTGAAGCAAAAAGTGCGGATGGGGTTTTAAAATTGGTTTGGAGGTTGAACAATCTGAGGCCAGAAATATATTGTATAATGTGTAATGATGCTATCTTGTACTTGTGCAAGAGAGGTTTTCCTGAGACTGCAAGTCAAGTGTACATAGCAATGAGAAACAAAGAATCAACTGTGACAAGCAAGTCTTACTATTCTATTTTAAAAGGGCTTTTTAGTGTTGGAAAAGTGTCACTGAGTCAGCCTATTTTGACTGCATTTCTCAAAGAATATGGCCTAGCTGAGCATAGGGTAAGCAGGATACTAGCACACTACCTGTGTCTGATGGATGCCGACGGAGCGATTCGGGTTCTTGACAGAATCAAGGATAATAATTCAGCTGTCACTTTCCCTGTTTCACTTTTTAAGGAACTTGTAAGGAGTGGTAGAGTTTTAGATGCATATAAGCTTCTTGTGGAGGCTGAAGAGTATCTACCCCTTATGGATGTGGTTGATTATTCAATCATAGTTGATGGACTATGCAAGGGAGGGCATGTCAATAAGGCCTTAGATGTTTGTGCTTTTGTTAAAAAGAAAGGGATTACCCTAAACATCATCTCTTATAATTCAGTTATAAACGGGCTGTGCTGCCAGGGTCACCTTGTCGAAGCATTTAGGTTATTTGATTCATTGGAGAAAAATGGTTTAGTTCCCTCTGAAATAACATATGCTACATTGATTGATGCATTATGCCGGGAGGGGTTTCTGCTAGATGGCACGCAGTTGTTTGAGAGAATGGTTCTCAAGGATTTTAATCCAAATACACGTGTTTACAACTCATTGATCAATGGTTATTGCAAGTTCGGTAGAATGGAGGAAACCTTTAGGCTTCTGTCTGATATGGAGGTTAAATGCCTAAAGCCTGATGAATACACTGTTAGTGCTGTTATCAGTGGCTATAACCAAAAGGGTGACATGGAAGGGGCCCTAGTGTTTTTCATGGAGTTCAAGAAGAAAGGCATATGTCCTGATTTCTTGGGTTTCTTGTATTTGATCCGAGGTCTATGTGCCAAAGGAAGGATGGAAGAAGCCAGGAGCATCTTGAGAGAAATGCTTCAGTCCCAGTCTGCTGTGGACCTTATAAACAAAGTTGACACCGAGGTTGAAACAGAGTCGATAGGAAGTTTTCTTCTTGTTTTATGTGAGCAAGGAAGTATCCAAGAAGCTGCTGCAGTTCTTGACCAAGTTGCTTCTGTGTTTTTCCCAGTCCGAAGATGGTATAAGTCTTATGATAAAAAATTAGATGCACCATGCAATCTTTATGAACAGGAAAGAGTTGGTACGGTTGCATCAACTTCTGTAAGCTACCCTTCCAAAACTGATTTGGGATATGGTCGTTCTAACGTAGAAGAAGTAAAGAAAGCGGAGGAAAGTTATGATAGATTAGGGAAAAAATCTCAATTTCATAACTTCGACTGTTACTATTCGATCATAGCTTCACTCTGTTCAAGAGGGGAGCTGCAGAAGGCTGGTCGATTAGCAAAAGAAATGCTTTCTAATTTGGATACATCCCGATTAATAAAACTGGAAAAGTAGTGTTTGTTTAAACGAACTCAGAGCTTCCTCCACCTTTTACGCAAGACAGGAACAATGTGTTACTGCCTGCAGCTGCAGGTATATAGATTCTATTTCCCTATGTTTTCCTTCCTCTTTCTTAAAAAAAAAAAATCCCAATGTTTTTAAGTTTTTATATAAGCAGCTCCTTTTCCCCCCCTAAGAAAAATCAAAACTTTATTCACATTTGCAGAAGGAAAGGGTTTACAGAGGATGGAAAAGCTCTGAATAAAGCATACAACAATCAGACAAAGTGTCAAAGAGTAGAGCATAAAGCTCAGTACAGAATTTGTAAATCTTGAATAGAGGCCCAAAAGCAAAGTTGGCCCAAGGACTACTAGTAAATTAAGAGCATTCTATTTCTTGCGTATTGCCAAGAAGGCAGCGATCGCGTGTAACGGTAGCAATCCATGCATGCAGGAGCCGCGGGGGGTAATGCAGAATAGGGTGTTGGGTAAGCTTGAATGACGTCCAGTTCTCTACGAGGCTCTTGATTGTTGCATTTCAAGTATCTATCTCTAGGAGGTACTGTTCAAGTACGCTTTGCATCGTTTAGATTTCTCATTTCTTTTTACCCCCATGCTATTAATTAAAGGGGTAACTGTGCTATTACCAAAGATGTTAGAAAGCCAAGAGTAGTGGAATGTTGGATTCATTCTGCCAATTACAATTATATAAGATGGCTATGGTGACTAATTATTAGTTGTTCATAGTCGATTTGCTTGATAAAGGGCAATTTTGAAGTAACTATTATGTTGTCGATTATTAAATGCTTTAGAACATAGTACAGGGGCATTTTCTGAGGTTGTTTTAAGAGTCCATGTCCTGTTGATAAAAAAAATCTTTCTTTGTACATGAGTATAGTCGGTTTCATACTGCATATAAAGCACAAATGGCTATGGTGGTAGGAATCCAGTTTTGGACAGGTGGTAATAATGCTGCATTTCCTATTTCCTCAGTGACGATGCCTCTAGTGGCAATATGATATCACATTTCATATTTGAACCTTCATGTAGTAGAGAGTTTGTGATTTCCAACAGCACAAGTGGTGATGATGGTAACATGTCGTTACCTTGTTACCAATTTTACCTATTGTTTATTTTGCAAGTTTAGGTGCCCCCTCTCTTCAACCTTCCAAAGTCACAACTTCAGAGCTATGGAGAAACAGTGTATTGCGCTGCTACCGATATGTTAAGCAGGTGCAACCGTGGAGAGGGCCCACATGAAAGACTCATAGCTGTTGTAGCATGGAGCATTTCCACTCTTCATCCTGTGAAATTTGGTGTTGCTCCTTACAATCCTGTTCTGGGAGAGACGCACCATGTTTCAAGGGGAAATTTGAATTTTATACTTGAACAGGTATTGGTTTTACTTTATTAGCAAGCGGAAATATCGATGTTCGACTTGAGTTTCTTATTAGCTTTCTACAACTCTCTAGAGCAAACAGTGGAAGGGTAACATTTATAACACACTTGGCTGTCTCAAGATTGCCACATTTCGTACCAAGCACTTATAAAGGCCTGGCCATACTCGATTTTGATGCAAGAACAGCTTGTCCTGGTTTGAACAGCAGATTTATTTGTTTTTTCCCTTACTTTGGCTGCACTCCTTGCCCTGTCTTCAGGTTTCGCATCACCCACCAGTATCTGCACTCCATGCAACCAATGAGGAAGAAAATGTCAAATTGACTTGGTGTCAGTGTATTGCCCCCAAGTTCCATGGTACATGAATTTTAGTAGAGTAATTATTATGATTTTACTTTTTGCAGAGCAAGTACATCTTTTTAATGTGATGTAAGTTGAACCATGGCCATTCATTTGTATCTGGAAAAAAAAGGCTTTGAAATTGTGGACTAATTATTTGCCATATCATATTGGGAAATTACGGTCCATGTGTGAAACTTACCTGTTATCTTTCCCGTTTATTGTCTGTAGATGCAAGCAGAAGGTAGTATATGAACCTTGAATTTACAGCTGTAGTTTTTCCAGGAGTTTTTTACACCTTTCTTTTGTAGTCCCTTCCCACCCCTACTTGCACACCAAGATCAAGATTTCTTTAAGTGACACATCTATCTACCTGATATGTTTATGGACAGTTCGATACAGAAGGTTTTTAGAAGGGACAGATTCTGGTTTTTTACTATATGTTTTTTGGGTGTTGATGGGATCAGATTCTGGTAGTATTGATCGATAGGAATATTTGATACAATTGTATACTCTTATTGCTATTTTTACATTATTGTCCAACAAGAACTGCCCCAGTAAAGATATATTTCTCTGCTTTTTCTTGTTTTGAAGTTCACTTACGAAATTTTTGAATTCTTGTAAATGATTCCACTTATGCTATTTTAGTTTGAAAAATTTAGGATTCTTGTGCACAGCGCAGGTCTATGACATTGACTAGTGGAGATAGCATTGTGCTTTGGCTACAACATATATTATATTTCTCTTCCTTCAAGCAGTAGGTACTTACATGTTTTGAAAAACCAATATAGGTACTTCAGTGGAAGCTGTGTTGCAGGGAAAAAGGCAGCTGAAGCTACTAAATCATGGAGAAACTTCTGTTATGAATGCGCCAAATCTATCAATCAGATTTCTTCCAGGTCCTGGGACAGATTGGGTTGGGGTTGGCAATGTCAGGATCCAGTGCCAAGAAACTGGTCTGGAAGCTGAGGATTGTTGCA
Organism: Pterocarya stenoptera; assembly: GCA_003123785.1. Lineage (NCBI taxonomy): Eukaryota > Viridiplantae > Streptophyta > Magnoliopsida > Fagales > Juglandaceae > Pterocarya > Pterocarya stenoptera. The sequence continues at coordinate 54,469 of QEOT01009230.1, forward strand.
AGAGCAGTTCTTTTATGTGGTGCAGAGGAAATCATCGATCTATTAAAGGGAAGATATTCGAGTCATCATCGTTGAAGACTCTTTATGAGATTGATGGTCACTGGGATAGGTACAAGTGTCTTTATT
>QEOT01009230.1:62733-92084 GCA_003123785.1 Pterocarya stenoptera
TAAGGAATGCTTTGGAGTCTTGAAGCTGAAGTGAAGCAAATCACAGCCAAACCCAGCATTTATATCATGCTACAAGGCTCACATGACTCTCACCCTCCTCTGCATATATAAATATATACATATATCATCAGTTACTATTCACACTCATACCCCACATTTATAATTTTTTCATATATATATATATAAATATATATATTTTTTCATCTCCCCCCACCTTACTAAAAAGACAAAATTCCTATTAAATTAAAAATATATATGAAATTGATTTTAGTTTTAAAAAAAATTACTTTTAAAAATAATTAGTTTTGAGTTTTATGATTTTTTTGTTTGAAAAAGTTAAATAAAAACTATCTATATTTTCTTGAAAAACTATCTTACAAAAAATGTTCTATACACCGAGGGGATTTGCATATTTATTGACGAGAAATGATATCGACACAACTGTCTTACAACCTTTAAATAAAATAAAATATTATTAGTTTTTGAATTCAAACCATTAAAGTCAAACGAAATTCAAATACATTAAAAAATGCTAATATTTTATTGAAGTGGTGTGTAAAAATTATAAAATAATTATATCTGTATATTTTTTATTTTTTCAGTTTTTTGGAGACTTTGTCAAAATGATATTTATTACTAATTAAATGAGCACCTTTTCAATAGTAGTTTCTGTGAATAAAAATTCCTAGATATTGCAATTTCCACCCACCTTCCATAAGGCCTAAAAAAATAAAAACTAGTAAAATAGTACACCAAAAATAAATATCTAATTCATTGGTCCATTGGGTGGTCTCTAATTAACTAACCACCTCCGACAAAATATACTACGTCATTTGAGTTTATTTCTTCAATTTGACAGTTTATTTATTTTAATATTTTTTAATTAATAGTTAAAAAAATAACTATTAGTAAATTTATATATATTTTTTATAAATATTTTTAAAATAAATTAAATAAATAAAAATTATAAATACAATATAGTACTACACGTCCAACGAAGAAGACGACATATTAGAAGCTTTCAAATGAACATTTGTCCATAGCCAACCCTATATAGGAGGAGCTCTAAGTTGCTAGGAAATCAACATCACATACAAGTCCTTGCCTAGATTAATTATTGATTGGCAATGAAGGATAGGACCCAAATGTATTTTTCCAACTCAATTTCTTAATGATATTCAAACTCAAAAGACGATGATCATTTTTTTTTATGTCAAATTTATTTATTTTTTAAAATAAAATACATGAAATTTGTATGCTTTAAAATTGTAAATATTATATATAAAAATATATATAATATATGATTTGGTGACAAGAGTTCTACTCTTTTACTCAAAGATGATGATGATAATGATGATGATGATATGGAGCAATAGGGTAGGGACAAGTCATGAAAAGGAGGAGTTGTTTTCTTGAAATGAAATCAAGGCAACGTTGTTTATGGGTAAAACGAAACGTGCTTGACTGAAACAACTGAAAAACGTGGTGTTTATAAATTTAAAAAAAAAAAAATGATGTTTTGGTTTTGGTTTTGGCTTTGGCTTTGTAAAGTGATGAGGCTTTGGGTTGGTCGTGGGATGATGTCCCACAAAGCATGATAACGGTACGTACTGCCCATTCCATATGTGGTTCTTGTTTCTCCAAATCCTATCGCCTTTTGATAAGATCATTGAAAAGTCTGCAAAATTTGTCAGTGCAGCTATGTATGACTCTAGATTAATGCACATTTCCTACTTATATTATCACTCGTCATCTTTACTTTCGAGGCGTGAAAAATATATGCAACAGGACGGTGGATGGATGGGAATTAAAGTAAGAGTAAATCTATACATTTGAAATGTGCGTGCATTTGTTTTTGTTTTTTTCTCCCACCTGTGAAATGTGCGTTTAGAATGAAATAAAGGAAAATTTTATACACTATACTATTATCTTATTTTTATCTCGCTAAATATAATGTGTCATATTTTATTATCACTAATTATTTCAATTGCACAGCGTCTACACACATCTTTTATTATCACTAATTATTTCAATTGCACAGCAGGTCTAATTGGTATTTTCGAGTATTTTACGAACTTCTAAGCCTAAGCTCTCGACATGACACTAACATATGACAGTGTCACGTCAATATGTAACGATAACAAGTCTGTATAGATGGAGCATTTTTCTTTTTAAAAAGAGGATAGCAAAATAAAGGAAGAAAAATATTAATGACTAAAAACTACACTACTAAATAAAAATAAATTAATATGAAGACAAATGGGAATAATATTTTTATCATATAGGAAATTGAAAATTCTTTATGGAATCGAAAAAATTGACTAAATATACAGTTATTCCAGGAAAGAGTTGAACATTCATTTTTTCTTGTTAATAATTATGATGTGTTTGGCCCATGTTGGAAAAAATAAAAAAGATAAAAGAAAAATAGTTTGGCCCATTTAGAGAATGGGAATCGGAGTTGACTAAACTATTTCTGGAGTTTGGACTCATCCTCAAAATTTTTCCAAGCCTATTTCTAAGCACACTTCTTTTGAAAATGAATAAATGCTTCTAACGTCTTGAGTCTTGACCATTCATGTAAGTTTCTCTTGCATCTTTCTTTTTGTTTAGCAGTTGCGATTCTTAAGGAAGTTCTCAATGTTTAGACAAGCAAGCTTCCATATCTAAACTCGACTTTTTAATGGATGTAAGGAGTCATTTCTCATTGTCTCCAGTTAGTTACTTATAAGAGAAGTACAACAAATATAAAGAGATTACATAAAACTAAACTCACAAATTGACGTGACTTTATGTAATTCGTTAAATATATTTTACGATAAAAATAATTTTATAATCTGACGTACTACATCAAACAACTTCATTTTGTAGACTTACGTTCGTGTAATGTTAAATATTTCTTTACTGTTATTGCTATCTTGTGGGAGACATTTTTCGTGTGAGCTCTACCTTGATAACATCTCACTCACCTGGCTATGTTTGAGTCTCAACTCATCTCAAATTATTTCATATTAATCATTAATAAAATTCATTACTTTTTCAACTTCTTATAAATAGTTAAATATATCTCATTTTACTTCTTATATTTAAACACAGATCTCAACCTATTTCATACATTCAAACACATTTTAATAGGACTCACAAAATACCACTATTCACAAATCAACTCAAATCATCTGAGATCAACTCAGCACTCAAAGGCAACCTTAGTTTGTTCGACAGCTTATTACTTAAGGCTTGGTTGAGGAGTGAGATGAGAATTTTGTAAATAGTAATAAGAAATTTGTGAATAATAGTGAGATAGTTTGATTTTTGTATTTTTTGGATTTTAGAAAAGGAAAGAAAAAAAATTGAATAAAAAATATTATAAAGTTCAAATATTGTAAAAATATTGTTAGATTTTAAAATATTGGAATTGTTTTTTATTTTTTATTTGAAAGTTTGAAAATTTTGTAATGATTAGCTTGAAAAAAATTATAATGATTAGTTTAAAAATTTTATATTTAAATTATATTTAAAAATAAGATAAGATGAGATAAAACAAAATTATATGAGAATTTTTTATCTCATAAGGTCCCAAACCTGCCGTTAGAATAATTTTACTATGTACGGTGCCTTGTTTGTCATCATGGGCCTCTTCAGACTGGGCCTCAGAGCTCCATGGGCCTTGGCTGGCTACATTCACAACAGTGATCAAGTGTTAAGTGATCCTTTATTCTCGAAATAATATATATTTGCTATTCTCTACCTTAATTGGAAGGCCTCAGTTATTTTTTTAGTACCTTTCAATATACATGAGCGAAAAAATAAAGAAATTAATCCCCAACTATACAGTGTATATATGCTTGCTATTGAATATTTATTTATATATATGCACGCACGTATAAAGAATAACGCTATCATGTCTCCTCAATTTGTCATTTTATTTTGACTATTCATACATTTAATTCTTTTTAATTTTTTTTTAATAATTAAAGAAGTGACTATTATTATATTGATAGTTTTTTAAAATGTTTTGAAATAATAAGTATAAAAAAAAAATTACAATTTACACTAATAGACACACCAAGTAGACAAATTGAAGAGACATAGTAACACTACTCTATATATAAAGTTTGTTTAATATACCCCTTGTGTTTCCTTTTGTTTCCATCTGCATCGGTAGCAGTGCTCTTGTTGGAAAGCATGCTTTAGGACCGTTCGAAATATATATACGGGACAGTGACAAATGATCTAAGGTCTACTTTATGTCTTTCTCTTTAGATCTTCAAATTCAAATACAAACTTCAGATGATTTTTTCTCCAATGCCCACTCTATAATGTCTTAAGGAGACTCAAGACACATATAGGTCTCTACTTTAAAAAGACTACTCAATAGTACTATTAGAATCTCGTCATGAGAATCGCAATCTATCCAACTTAAATTCTCGACTTTTTTTTATCGTCGGATTATTCCATCATAGATGGCACAACTCTCACATTCCTAGTCAGAATAAACTTGAATACCATTGGGAGGCCCAAGTCACAACTGGGATATATTCTAAAAAAATTAGTCAATAATATAATTAGAATTTTAGAAAAATCATAATTATAAAGAGTAAAAACTTCTCCTAATATTAGATACTATATAATCTATATCATCAGTCATTCGAAGTTTCACACTTAGAGTCAAATATGCTTATTATATAATCTATCTTGAGTGATGTTGATAATGCATATATAAGAGTCAATGAAGTTGGATTCAAGCGCATCAATTAGCAATATATCAGATCTTTTGGTACTGCAATTAAAAATATTTTAGGTTGTGTTTGGTTGCTGAACCAAACTCAACTCATCTCAAACTAATTATTAATGAGACTCACTATTTTTTCAACTTCATATAAAAAAGTTAAATTCATTTTAACATACTTTATACATTTCAACCTAAAAAGTTAAACTCATTTCAAACTAAAAAATTAAACTCATATCAATGAGACCTATAAAATATTATTATTTACAACTCAACTAATCTCAATATCCAAACATAGCCATGTGGCCTAGTACTTGGACAGAATCATAGTACTATTACCTATCTAATCATGTCATCTCTAGATTGATATGGAGAACTATAACCTTTAATTCTTCAAACTGTCTTGAAGATAGGAAAGTAACCGTAGCATCAGTCCCCATCTTACCGGTAAGATAGGAAATTTGGACCATAAGTGAAGATCTCTAACACCTAAATATAGCAACCATGATGGACTTTGAAATTTTTGAACCAGCCACGGTTAGGTCTTTACATATGGTTCTCCAACTTCAATTGAGATATTTTGTAATTCTCTTAACTAATCAAATGATTTAATTCAGAAGAAAGAAATACATGCATCATATAGGTTTTCTAGCATTTAATCATGTTTGTATAAAAATTTTGGATAGTGTGAACCATATATAGAGAAATAATATTTGCAGTCTTAGAATGTACAAGCCTCACACACTCATTTTGAAAATAGTGGATAAATCTAATAACCACATTAAAAAAAAAAAAATCATTTTTTAATGATGGACCAAACTTTTTATCAGATAGAATGTGTATGATTTATGCATTCTAGAATTGTATCTAACATTACTCAACATTTAATACTACATATATCTTTCTCTATATTAGAATGAAAAATTCTTTTGATTGACTACTATTCACCATTCCACATTTCTCACCCTATGAAAAAGATATATGTGTGGGGTGTGTGATGTGAATAGTGACTGATTTGTAACAAAACTCTATTAGAATATCCAAATTCAGTCAGATAATAAAATATGATCTCAGTTTTATGTGTGTACTTAAAAAATGAGTTTGGGCAAGCATTCAATTTTTTAACAAGAACTTGTGCATCGATGCTTAATGTAAGTGAAATGAGTACCAAATGAGGATGGGATCTTTTTTTTTAGGATGGGAAATCTTTAATTTCCACTGCCTATATATTGCATTTGGACTTCCAAAGCACTAGGAATACATGTAGGTCTTGAAGTAAATTGAATGAAATTGACAAATGCCAAACACACATCCCACATGCATGTAATGAGCCGTATTAAAGATTTGACGTTTCATCTTATGGATCCAATTCCAAATGTAATGGACACCTAACATCATTTTATGTTAGGAGTAGAATAGAGTCAATTTATCTGCAAGTGCATTTTACAGTTACATGTGTAGTTAACAATGATCATTACTATTGGACAAGATCATAAAACTACCTGTGTTTCTTTCTCTTTTTTTTTTTTAATTTTTATTTATAAGCGGGAGTGGTGCATACATTACATACTACTGATGTTGCAGGATTTAATTTGCAAGAAAAATTTACAGAATTAAAACATGCAAATCAAATCTTACCACATCAATAATATGGACGATGTATTCTCTACACCGATTTTAGAATAGAATGACACATTTTTCTTTGTTGAAGGAGACACTTATTTAGAGAAAAAGAAGAGAGGAGGTTAAGGAAATTAAAGGATCTATTATACTAAATAATAAAATATTGAACACATTTAGAATTTTATTAAATAATGAAATTTACCATGATGGGAAAGGGAGGGGTGGAAAAGGAGAGCTCTAATGATGGTAGGAAACGCATATGGAAGGAAATATGAAAAATGCGAAGTCCAAACAATGTGAAGGTTTTTGCTTGGATAGCTTGTATGAATAGATTAGCAACAAAATCTAATCTGAAGAAGAGGATATTGGCGTATGTGAAACTGTCGATTCTCATCAGACAGAAGATCATGAGGAAATTGTATATCAAGCCAAGATCACAAACAATCATCGCAAATCACGCACAAGAGAAGGAGCTGCATAAATTCTGGAATTTGATTTTTGTATTTAAATTTTGAATGTATACGTTATACTTACATTGGATACTCTAATTGTAATATATATAGAAACGTCTGTGCTCCTAACAGAGTAGCAGAAATAAAAGATCATTCTTCCACTTTCTTATTGTCGTATCTTTTACATGGTATCAGATTGAGCCATCGACCAACGTCACTTCCAAAACTCCTTCTCCTCATCATTCTTGGTGCTCAACCCAGTCCTCTTCCCCTCTTCAATCCCACCTCTTCTCTCAATATCACTAAACTCAACCGTACCAACTATCCTACTTGGAAGGCTACCATGCTTCCATACTTAAAAGGCCAAAGAGTCTTTGGTTATCTCGATGGTTCTCTCAAACAACCATCAAAGGAGATTACTGATACTAACAGCATCCAGTCTCCAAATCCCTTGTTTAACATCTAGGAAACTCAGGACAACCTTATTATAAGCTGTTTTAATGCCTTACTTACTGATGAAGTTCTTGCGTAGGTTGCTCATTGTACTTCTTCTTGTGAAGTGTGGCTTGCTCTCACCTCTTCCTTTGCTTCTCAATCCCGAGCTCAAGTCATTCAGGTGCAGACTCAACTTTCAACAGCTCGCAAACTTAATTAGACAGCAAGTGATTATTTCATGCACATCAAACGTCTGGCGGACAATCTTGCCATTGATGGACAACCTTTAAAAAATGATGACCTCATCACTTATTTGCTTGCTAGTTTGGGACCCGAATATGACTCTCTTGTCACCACAATTTATACCTGAGATGAATCACTCACACTTGAGGAGGTTTACTCTATGTTACTTACTTGTGATGCCCGCATCACTCATCACTCTCAATCTTCCTCTATCTCAAATGCCTCAGCCAACGTAGCTGCAAGGTAGCCCAACTCATTTGAACATCGCGGCCGTAACAATTCTGGTAAAAGTCATGGCTTTGGAGGCTCATTTCGTGACAATGGTCAAGGTAACTCTTCACCTCGTAACTCTGATTTGTGGTGACAATTATGTGAAAAAAGTGGTCATACTGCATCTCATTGTTACAAATGCTATGACTCTCATTTTTTGCCCCCACCACCACGTTGATCAAATGCCCAAGCCAATCTCTCCACCCAAACTCAGCAGCCGACTGATCAAGATTGGCATGTTGACTCTAGAGCAACGCATCCTCTGACAAACAACTTCAATAATCTCAATGCTCGTGGAGAAGAATATGTTGGCACTGATCAAATCCAAGTCGGTGATGTTTCAGGTTTGTCCATAACTCACACTGGTACCACCTTCTTATCCACACATTCAAAGTCTTTTATTCTTGATAAAATTCTTGTTGTTCCACAAATCACTAAAAATTTGATTTCTGTTTAAAAATTTACTCAAGATAACAATGTTTACTTTGAGTTTTATGATGATTTCTTTCTCATAAAGGATTACTTGGGGAACGTCCTACATAAAGGCCACAGCAAAGATAGGTTGTATTGTTTCTCTAAGCCTATTCAACAAGTTGTCTCCTCTGCCCTCATCAGTGTTCGTGTCTCTGTCTCTGATTGGCATCGCAGACTGGGCCATGCCTCTTTTCACACTGTCAATCAAGTCCTGAATTCTAGTAAAAATCCTATTGAAGTTAATAAATGGCCATCTATTTGCCCTGAATGTGAGATGGCCAAGAGCCACAATTTACCTTTCTCTAAATCTGCTAATCTTGCAACTCAACCTTTAGAACTTATTTTTTCTGATGTATGGGGACCAAGTGCTGTTAATTCAAGCTATAATTCTCGTTACTATGTTTGTTTTTTGGATGATTGCACAAAATTCATTTGGCTTTTTCCACTCAAATATAAATCTGAAGTTGAAAACATTTTTCTTCAATTTCAAAAATATGTTGAAAGGCACTTTGATGTTAAAATTAAAGCTATCCAAACAAATTGGGGTGGTGAGTTTCGCCGACTAACCAATCATTTTAAAAATTGTGGAATTGAGCACCAAATTGCATGCCCCTACACTCATGAACAAATTGGTTCAGTTGAAAGGCACCACATCAAATTGTTGAAATGGGACTTATCTTATTAGCTCACTCAAACCTTCATCAATCATATTGGGAAGATGTTTTGCAAACGGTTACATACATTATTAATCGGTTGCCTACCAAAATTCTAAACAATCAATCTCCATTTGAAAAGGCATACCACAAAAAACCCAAATATGATTTTATGCGTGTTTTTAGATGTGCTTGTTGGCCTAACCTCCAACCATACAATCTCCATAAAATTGAATTTCACTAAAAAAACATGCATTTTTGTGGGTTATAGTCTCTCACATCAGGGTTACAAATGCCTAGACTTATTAACAGGAAGAATTTATATTTCTCGGCATGTTGTCTTTGATGAGTCCACCTTCCCCTATAAAAAATCACAGACGACATCTCATGAATTACCTCAGTCCGAAACAACCTTCCTTCCATTCGGTTTAAACACTAGTTGTCCACATCTTTTAACTCTACATGCAGGTCCTGAAGTTTCACAACCTTTGCCTTCGCCACTTGTCTTTGATCATGTGCCACGTGACTCTCCAGTAGCATTACAACAATCGGATAATGCAATTGTTCCAGACCCACATGCTACATCAACATTAGTGCCTGCTGAAACTCCACCTACCCAAGTCATATCGAACCAAGTGGACACCTATGCTACCCTCCAGCGCATGGTTACACGATCCCAAACCAATAATCTCAAGCCACGGACGCCGTATGTTGGATTTACCAAGTATCCTCTTCCAAAAGTCTTGCTTGCCGAGGTCAATTCCTGTTATACAGAGCCGAGTTGCTTCATAGAAGCAAATAAACATTCACAATGGAGGGAGGCCATGCTTTCTGAATTTAATGCCTTAATTCAGAATGGAACTTGGGATTTAGTTCGACCCCAACAAGAACACAACCTTGTTGGAAACAAATGGGTATATCGGATTAAAAGGAAAGCAGATGGCAGCATTGAACGATTCAAAACTCGCCTTGTTGCAAAGGGATTCCATCAACAAGAGGGTGTTGATTTTACTGAGACTTTCAGTCCGGTGGTTAAACCAACCACAATCCGTCTAGTAATTTCTATTGCAGTTTCAAATAATTGGCCACTACGTCAATTGGATATTCAAAATGCTCTTCTTCATGGCTTTCTTTAAGAAAATGTTTATATGCAACAGCCATAAGGATTTCTTCATCCAGATTATCCCCATCATGTTTGTAAATTGAAGAAAAGCCTCTATGGCCTTCGACAAGCCCCACAAGCCTTGTTCTCTCACCTCACGGATCAATTGCAAAAACTTGGTTTTGAAGGATCAAAAGCCGACACTTTTCTCTATACCTTTCATCGAGACAAAGTTCAATTAATCATTCTCATTTATGTGGATGATATAATTGTTACAGGATCCAACACAAGAGATATTGATCGATTAATCGGCACATTATCGAATATATTTCCAGTAAAAGATCTCGGCCAATTATCTTTTTTTCTAGGTCTAGAAGTCTTGCGTAAAGGTGAGGCCTTATACTTAACGCAACACAAGTATATATCAGTGACCTGCTACACAAAGTCAATATGGATAACGTCAAACCATGTGCAACACCTATGGCAACCACATGCCATATTTCAAAATTTGAAAGTGCTGACTTCCATGATCCTTAACTTTACCAAAGTACAGTTGGAGCTCTTCACTACCTCGGCTTCACACGGCCAGATATAACATTCAATGTTCATCGTGTAAGCAAATTCATGCATCAACCAAAGGAGCCTCACTGGCAGGCGGTAAAAAGAATTCTATGTTACCTCAAAAATACCATATCATTTGGACTTTGCTTCTCAAGACAGGTTGATCACACTCTTCATGGATTTAGTGATGCCGATTGGGCAGGGGATAGAGACGACCGTCAAAGTGTGGGTGCCTAATGTGTTTTTCATGGAAAAAAAACTTAATCTCTTGAAGCTGTAAACATCAGCAAACCGTAGCAAGAAGTAGTACAGAATCTGAGTATAAATCTCTCTCAAACACATCGGCAGAAATTCAATGGATTCAGTGAATATTACATGATTTACATATTTCTCTATCTGGTTGTCCACAACTATGGTGTGATAATATTGGTTCTACTTATCTATCATCTAATTTGATATTCCATGCACACACAAAGCATATCGAAATTGACTTTCATTATGTGCGCGATCAAATTCTTCAAAAGAAACTTCAAGTGTCATTTTTATCTTCAAAAAACCAGTTGGCCGACCTCCTCACCAAGGCATTAAATGCACCCAGATTTATTCTATTACGTGACAATCTTCAACTACACGAAGTGCCCTTTCGATTGCAGGGGGATATTGGCATATGTGAAACTGCTGATTCTCAACAAACTGAAGATCCTGAGAAAATCGTATCTCAAGTCAAGATCACAAACGATCATCGCAAATCACGCACAAGAGAAGGAGCTGCATAAATTCTGGGATTTGATTTTTGTATTTGAATTTTGAATGTATACGTTATACTTACATTGGATACTCTAATTGTAATATATATAGAAACGTCTGTGCTCCTAACAGAGTAGCAGAAATAAAAGATCATTCTTCCACTTTCTTATTGTTGTATCTTTTATAGAGGAAAGCCTTAGATGAAGACAATTGCCAGTTTTGCTCCAATGTAGTGGAGAGTACAGTACATGCTTTGTATCATTGTCCAATGCAATGGAGATTACATGAGCGTATCTTAGAAAGTGATTCCCTTCTAATTGTCTAAGAAATCTAAGGGATTGGTGAATCAAGATCACTCTTGGGCAATATCACCAAAGATATTAGGGGTGTGCAGAGAATTTCAAGATGCATAATTCAGCATGTGGGCAGAATGGAAAATGAAGCAGCTCATGAGCTTGCTACAAATGCTAGAAATGTGGATAATATCAATGTATGGTGGGAGTCATTCCCAGATTTTATCTCTCTAAGTCATTTGGAATGATAATCATTTGTAATTTGGTTTTATTAATAAAGTTGTTTTGACAAAAAAAAAATAATGAAATTTACGAAGTTTAGAGGTTAACTTAATAAAAGAAAAATGCTACCTGTACTTAAAGAAAATTTTATAAAATAGTTACTTCTTCACGTGTCAACTATTAATATGCTGAAAATTGTATAAGTTAAAATTCAAAGACTACCTATAAAATGAGTCTTCTATGCAAAATTAAAAATACATGTAGCACTACTCTTAATAAAAACAAAATAAAACAATATAGACACTTTGAAAATTATATACTAGCACCCATATCGGACTAGCTAGAATTTAGCAAAGAATTTCATATTTTAGCTTTTCACATTTCAGATATAAACTTTTCTGTACAATATTTGACTATTCTTTAATATTATTTATTTTTTCTTCTATCCCTCGTCCATAGCAAAATTTCATTCACCTCAATCTCAGTTTTTTTTCTAATTTTTTATTTATTTTTGAGGAGGAAATTAATGAAAATATAATATTTCGTTTGAGAGATAAACTAAAGCCAATGTTTTCATTTGGGAAAGGGATAAAAAAACGAAGAACAATAAAATAATAATAATAATAATAATTCTCATTTCGTCGAGTGCTATGGTTCTCAATCAAATTTGAAAATTCTCTGATGATTTTTTTTCTACACAACTACGAAAAAGCTGATGTGATCAATCATCAATTAATGTAAAACCTCATTTTCTTAATGATATTTTAATCGTATAACAATAATATATATTTTTATTATCTTTTTAATTATCATCTTTTTATTATTTTATGAAAGAGTAATGTTATTCATGATCATCATCTATTTTATCATTGTCTTCTTGTCATTTCATGATGTAATATTAAATTATTAAAAATTATTTATTATGTTTCATTTGTAAGTTTATCATTTAATGTCACATCAAAAAATATTAAGAGAATAATGATAAAAATAATAATAAATATATATTTTTCATTATGAAATAGCATAAAATAATTGATAAATAATTAAAAATATATATAATAATTTTTTAATAATTTAATATTATGTCAAGAAATAATGATTAATAGAATCCATTGAGATATGTAGTATAGAGAACTCACTCTTGAGTCTTAACCCATCAAGAAAGATAGTAAATTTTTAACATTAGATGTTTGTTCGGAATTGCGGTAAAAAATAGATATTTTATAGTAGTATTTTTATTTATTAAAATGCTCTATTAATAAAAATTATTTACTGTTTGATAAATATGTCTCCAAAACGCTTTTAAAGCTAGATATATATAGTGGTATTTTTAAAAATATAATATTATCTGCATGAACTTTTTCACATAAGTTTCAATCTGATGCTTTTTTAAAAAGTAAATTTTTCATTTTTTTTAGGTGCTTTACAGCACTTTTTATAAATTGATCAAACATATTATTTTTCTTTAAAAGAACCTAAACTATTAAAACACTTCTTATGCCTCCAAACTCAAAACTCATTCCATCTAGCGGGGCCATTTCAACAGCTTCTTGAAGTAGCTAAAAAAGATTATCTTTAAAAGATTTTAGAGAGAGAGAGAGAGAGAGAGAGAGAGAGAGAGAGAGTAGTTTTGGTTATTAGGCGAAAGCCTATCATGGGCTCATTTTGTTATTTGATATATTTTCGGAAGGAAAATATTGGATAATATTAGATACAAATTTTAAATAGACAAGTTCTATACAAATTTTTTATAAAAAAGTAAGTCCTATTAATAAAGAATAATTTTTTTTTACACTTTTTTAAAGTGGAGTCTATTTTTTTACAAGGACTTGCATTAGACTTGTCTATTTAAAACTTATACAAATCATTTCTCGGATAACAAACTAGTATGATCCATCTACTAATAAGGGAGTCATCTAGGAAACACAAACACAGAAGCTGGAGTTGCCACGTGCTCTCGTACAAATAAGGGTAATGCTAGGCTGCCGTACAACAATGACTATCTAGGCAAAATTCAATCTTTTTATTTTTTTGATTTTTTCTTTTCATATTTTTTTAATATCTTTAAACATTTTTAAAAAATAAGAAAAATATCAATACATTAATAAAAAATTCTTTAATCAATAAATTAAAATTAAAATTAAAAGTGAGAAAATAAAATAAGAAGATAAAGTAGTATTATTCTACAAACAATGGCTTATTTTTCATCATCATATTATTATTATTATATGAAAATAATTTACTAAAATCCTGAGTGATGGTACGCCAAGTTCATTACTTGGACCTCAATCCCACGCTATAAATACAGCAGCACTCTGACACCGCTCTCATTATCCACGAACCCAGTTTTTCGTAATCCTCTCTAAGAGAAAAGCCCTGTGTTTTCAGATTCCATGGATGAATTCACAGCAGGTTTTCAAAGCTTTAGAGCCCAATTTCCAGTATCAGATATTGATCCAAACTTGGAGATCATGACAAACCAATACGCAGGTATAAACCCAAGTGTGCTGACCACTCCAGAGCTTGATTTCCAGTGCTTCATGCCTTTCTGCAACGACAATTTCTTCAGCCATCAAGTACCTGAATTCACAGGAAACTTGGCTGAAAATCTTCTCGGTTCTGTTCTCCAGGAGTTCAATCAGAATTTGGTGTCTTCTCAGCCTGTAATGAATGCTGCAGCTGGAAATGAATTCCATGAAAGCAAGAAGAGAAAATCAATGGAAAAGCCTGAGAGCAGCTCTGGAACCTCAAGTCCTCAAGTTTCAGAAACTGGGAGTAAGAGGAAAAATGTAATGGTTTGTTATATTTGATATTTCCCCTGCATATTTTTCCACTAGAAAGAAGACGAGGAAATAGTATGCTATTTTTACCAGTTTTTAGCTTCATGGGTTGTTTGTTTTGTATGTTTTGCAGAGTTCAGGAAGAGGGAAGAAAGTGAAAAACACCCAGAAGGAAGAAGATCAGAAACCAAAGGAAGTTGTTCATGTTAGAGCTAGAAGAGGCCAAGCTACTGATAGTCACAGCTTAGCAGAAAGGGTAAAATCTTTACACCACCTTCACCCCCAAATAATCATAGTTTGAAATTATTTATTTATGATGTAAAAGTGATTTTGGGGTTGATGAATGCATTGTTTTCATTCAGGTTAGAAGAGGAAAGATCAATGACAGACTCAGATGCTTGCAAGACATTGTCCCTGGATGCTATAAGGTAAAGAAAATAACCAAATTTTAGAACAAAATAGAAGATAACTATAGTTTATTATTGGGTTAAATTTTTTACAAAATGGACTTTCTGACCTAAAAATGCATGCATTTTGGATTACAGAGCATGGGAATGGCAGTGATGCTGGATGAGATAATTAATTATGTCCAGTCCTTACAAAATCAGGTCGAGGTGAGTCAAAATTATAATCACCTATTTGCCTTTTAAGTTACCAATTAAGGATTAATTTGATATATTTTTATATTTCTTTGAATTTGTGTTCAGTTCCTTTCTATGAAGCTTACAGCAGCAAGCTCATTTTATGACTTCAGCTCAGAGTCAGATGATTTAGAAACAATGCAGGTACTTCCTCTAAAACAAAATATAACCCAAAACCAGGTATTTTGTTTCACTTCCTAATTGCAAAATCTAACTGCTGCAATATCCACTTAAACTGCGCAAATGTCGAATTTTATCATCTCGAATCACGTTGTATTGTATATTAAATAAAACATGACTGAGGATAACAAAATACAGTATGGAGTATAATATTGCTCGTTACTATTGCAAATAGATTAGTTTGTATGTCGGATGCGAGTTTATGACTGATGATGGATGCCGAAAATTTTTTTTGTTGCAGAGGGCCAAGGCATATTAGGCAAAAGAGGTTGAGGAGATTGATGAAGGAAGGAAGGAAGGATATGGAGGACTAGTCTCATGTTTGCACTCAACTTGGTTAATGGTCCCCCTATGACTTCACTTTTGGATGTTAGTCACTGTAATACATGAACATGAAGATGCATCTTCATTTCCCAATATTGTCCAATTTGAGAATTATATTTGTCACCACTTCATGCTGCACAAAGCAAAGTGGGTATTGATACCTGTACAAGCCCTCGCACATTGGGAAATTCAATCAATAAAAAGGCTCTTAACTTGTTTTAAAAATTTTTACTCCAAAGTAGAGTTGGATTCCTCTTAGTTTTTGGAACTTTGTGTGCAAATATGATGGAGACTCTAACAGCATTTATGCCCAAGAATACATAAAATCCAAAGCAACATTAGACATAAACCATCCGTGATTGGATTTGAAATGTGATATGTCTTGTTTGTGTTCAAATGAATTAAGACAGAGACAGACCCTCAAGGTGCTTAATTTACTGATCATTGCCGACATGAAATAGCTTTGTGCCAGACATGCATCATGTATTTGAGCCTGATAAGACTGATTCAGAAGACTGATTTCACAATGTGCTGAAGTTATTTCAAGGCTTCTTCATGTGTCATAAGTTAAAACCTTCCATATCGTTTCTGTAATAATTTGTTGGGATGTCTACAATATTGTTTCCTACGATCGTTCTAACAAATCTTTTGTGAGATGTAATATTAAATATACAAAAGACAGCGTGTCTTTCTTAATACTAATTAGTTTTAAGTAGATTGACAGTATTAGGGGTGTAAAAAAAACCGACAAACCAGTAAACCGGACCGGACTGGACCGAACCAGTGGGTTGGGTCCAACACTGAGTTTGGTTCGGTTTTTTTTTTCTTAAAACCGGTCAAAATTGGTCTGGTTCTAATTTTTCTTTTTCTAAAACTGGACCGGTTCATATATATATTATAATTTTTTATATTGTATATAATTTTTATATATAATATATAATTATATATAAAATAGTTTTGTATTATATGATAAATTACCAATTAATATAATATTAAATTTTAAAATCTTATATCACTCTAGTCTATTATCTTAATAGTTATACTAATACTATATCACTATATATTATAGTACACTATAATATATTACTATATTATATATTATAATATATCACAATAGTCTATAATACAATTATAATGTATATTATAATATACTATAATATATTATCACTATAGTATTATATACTATAACATACTATTATACAT
This sequence comes from Pterocarya stenoptera, assembly GCA_003123785.1. Taxonomy (NCBI): domain Eukaryota; kingdom Viridiplantae; phylum Streptophyta; class Magnoliopsida; order Fagales; family Juglandaceae; genus Pterocarya; species Pterocarya stenoptera. The sequence continues at coordinate 79,666 of QEOT01009230.1, forward strand.
ATTATATAATATAGTATATAGTATATTAAAACCGGACATAACGAGACCAGAATCGGTAAAACCGGAAGTACTGGTTTAGGGGGATAACCGGTGCAAAATCGGTTCTTGAAAATACAAAACCAGTACATACCAGCTCGGTCCCAAATTTTGTCTAAAACCAAACCAAACTAGATCGGTTATACCCCTAGACAATACACTGTGGCGACGTATATATTTTAAAGAGAAATTATATTTGCAATTATGTCTTCTTCGCATGGACAGAATGGATATTCCTTATTTGCGAATTTCGTAGTGAGGTTTTTGTTATATTGCACATGTTTTTCTCTTTCTTTTTATTCTTATCAGTGTTAGCTAACTTTTTATCTACAGGATTGTCTTTTCCTTTTAAGTTTCTAAGATGTGCTTTGTTGTTGCTTGACCTATATCCTGTTGATAGTTGTTTGTTGTTGCATTATTTTAGATCATTTGGATACTTGAGTTTTGGTCATTTATGATTATCTGTAACATCCAGGTGTCTGCTTGTAATCATAGTTTTTCTCTGCTACAAGTAAGGGCTATCAATAAACTTGGAGTACCGTTCTCTTCTTAAAAAAATTAAATTAAAAAATTAAAAAAAATTCCCGCATACTTCCTTTAAAAAAAAATGAATAAATCAATGATCCACATGAAAAAAATTATTCTTTTAATGGTGGAACCCCTTTTTTTCAAAGAGAGTACATAAAATTTATACATTCTAAAATTGTATCTAGCATTACTCTAGTTTAAAATGCTTTGGTCATATAAGAGGTTTTCCATCAATTTTGATGGGGTTCATTCCAAGCTACCCATCATTTTCGGTTGGTTCTTATCCATGCAACCTAATAATCAGATACGGAACAAATAGTCAAATCAAGAGTTTAATATCTCAAATGTAATCAGGAAGCTTGGTGTAAATTCCAACTGCAACCTAATTATCAAAAAAATAAAAAATAAAATAAAAATCCAATTGCTACCTAAAATCGATACCAGCACAATCTGCTGTCATTGAAAGTTTCTTAGGTACCCCCATGTTGTGTAGGGTCTAAATATATGGCAAGTAAATTATTGGCAACAACCTGTATCGAAAAAATTAAAGGGAAAACAAAAAAGTCTCTGTTTGTAAAATTGGAAAACTTTTAATCTAATTTGGCACTCAAATATGCATGCATGACCCATGTTTGTGCAATATGAGAAAGTTATGAGAAATGATAACTGCACTTGTGAGTGTGCACACATCGCTCAATCATTTAAAAAAATAAATAAATACGAGACTCACATAAAAAGAAAATTAATTTTTTAATAGTGGATCTCACTTTTTTTCAAAACGACTACACGATATTAATGCACTCCACGACTGTATGTATTAGTACTCGAAAATTATATGGTGAATTCAAAGGAACAAAAAGCATAAGGATCCTACAAAATAGATGAATGCATAAAATCTCAAGGATGTTGCCAATTCATGAAGAGAATGATTAGGGGATAGAAAATATTGTAAGTTATTGTATCTAATTTTCTGTAAAGAAAAAGAAAAGAAAAGAAAAGAAAAAGAAAGGAAAGCGATGGTAGATGCATTGTATTTGCATCCATGAAATTGGGGGAAGAGAGGAGGACAACCGAAAATGGGCCAGGGCATGCCCTATAGAAGATGGGCAATGTGGGTTCTCCCAACTCCTCCTAAATGATAAGAGCTTCTGTACCTTTAAAGCCACTTTTGTGTTTCTCCTCCCCACTCAAATCTTTCTTCCTTGACCCCCTTTTGACCAAGTCTTTGCTAATTGTCTCCTAGAGCATGCATGAACTAAGAGAAGTGAAGAGAACCCTTAAGTGGTCCCATGTTAAGTAAATGGATAGATTTTCATATTATTAATTTAGATTGAGGGTCACATGATATTAGTTGGAGTTGGAGTTGGAGATATGAATAGTGACCAATATGGGCAAGTTCAAGGATCCTACCTAGTGCATGGCATCCATTGATCATCAATCTTCAGAAGTGGAAGAGTTGTTAGATGGTCACCAAACCTATAGGAATTCTTCCAAGATAAATGCTTTAACTACAAAAAAATTCTACAAAAGTAAATTCACAAACTAACGTGGTTTGGTGTAGTACATTATATTGTATATTATAAAGTAAATATAACATATTACAAGAAGCTATGTCAGTTTGTGCGTTTATTTTTGTATGATCTATATATGACTGTAGCACTTCTCTTCTTCTAATATGCATGTATGCCATAGTTTCTAAATTTATAATCAACTGAATATGACAAACCTCTTTTTTTAGGCATTGAAAAGAGTATAGTGCAAGAAAGGAAAGCGTTGTTGCACTGATGCTATATGCTTAATATTTTGGGATAAGTGGTGATTCTATATAGTCTTAGAACATATGTCATAAGTTTAAATCCTGACTCTACATTTTATTTATTTAATTAAATATTTTATGTGTAACATGCACGTGAAGGGGAGTTGCAGTATGATAATATATAAATAATAAAATCTACCTCTATCCATCAATTTAAACTTTTGGGACAAGTGGTGATTACTAATTTCATGGATATCATTATCTTTTCATATAGTTCAAGAGGAATTGGGAATACTCCAACATATGAGGTGTAATTGTATGCCAATTCGCATATGCAGGTGTATTTCTTACCATCAAAATGAATTTTAATATTATCTAAAAAAAATTTATTAAAGTTTTCACATATCCAATTTTATTTTCCTCCTCACATATGCTGGTGCAAATGCATGGGAGTCTAGAATGCTTTGGAGTATGGGATATATCTCTAGGAGGATGTTCCTAGAAAGTTTTAAATGCAGCACAAAATTCTTTCTGAGTTAATATGCTTTTAAAGTTTGGCAAATGTTAGTTTCTGGCTTTGAATTTAAATAATGTTCAAGACTTAATACTTATGTATTAGTTTAGAAAAGTATTAAATCTATAAAGAAATTTCATAAAAATAATTTCACAAATTGACGAAACTTAGAATGATACGTATTACATCATATCTATTTTATACTAATTTTTTTTTTTTTTAATAATCTGACATATCACTTCAAAATACATTAGTTTGTAAATTTATTTTTTTATAAAACTCCTTTATCAATAAATCATTTCTCATTATTTTATGCTGTTGATGCCGCTGTTGTTATTTATCATGTCATCAAGGTGGCTAAGCCTTGAAGTTAGGTTTGGATTGAGAAATACTTTCAACCTATCTCATCTCATCATTACAATTTTCATAAATTTTTATATAACATACAATAAACAATTCAACTTTTTGAAATCTCAAAATAATAATAATATTAAAAAATAATATTTTAATAATATTTTATTTAAATTTTAACTTTTATTTTAATTCATCTCACATCAATTCTTTATCAATCCTAATCTAAAGGCATGAACCATTTCTCATTATTTTATATACTAGATTGGGGGAATATCAAATCTGAAGACAAAAGGCCCAAAAGCCAACATGTGCTCAAAAGCCCGGTTTATGTACTCCTAAGGCCTGACTGAATTGGCCCAATTGGGGTAGCTAAGCCCATATTTTAGACTTTAGTTCTTGGCTTGTTTCTATTTCCTTCTCTTTTTTGGCCTTTTAGTCCCGATGGAGTATGAATTACGAAAAGAATCGAGCAAAGCAAAGGCGCCAAATCCAAACAAACAAAAAAAAAAATTGAATTTAAAAGCCTTTATCTCTCCTTTTTAGGATTCTAAAGTTAAGTTTGGATGTTTAACATTTGATATTGAGATGAATTGAGTTGAGTTATAAATATTAATAATTTTTGAATTTTATTAAAATAAATTTAATTTTTTAAGTTGAGATATATAAAATAGATTAAGATGAATTTAATTGTTTTTTATGGGAAGTTAAAAAAATAGTAATTAAGATGAATTTAATTGTTTTTTATGGGAAGTTAAAAAAATAGTAATTCTCATAATTATTAGTTTAAAATGAGTTGAATGTAGTTTAACAACCAAACACAACTTAATGTTGGAAGCCATAAATCTTTTAAAAAATCTAAATTCTATTTGGAAAAGAATTTAATTTCTAATTTAAGTATCTTTGACAAATTTATATTCTTTAAACATCTTATCCAAAATTTAGTACTCAATGAAAAAATATAGACATATAAAATAGAAAAATGCTAGTTTGACTCTACATGCACCCCTAGGTATGACCACTAGCATTTTTTTTTTCTTTCTAAAATATTTAAAAAAAAAATTACCACTAATGATTTATGTATTTTTTTTAAATATTTGAAAAAAAAAGCTGATTGTACTAGCTGGCATGCTTAATGATAAGGGTCATGCTACACTCCCCGCTGGGGTGTAGCCTTACTTTTTGATGTGCTTTTTTAAAGTTTTTTTTTATATGGATTTTTTTAAATATTTTAAATATTTTAAAAAATTAAAATAAATTTAGAATGTCATTAAAAAATACTTTCTTAATCAGAAAGTAAAAAAAATATGTTAAAAAATACTTCCTTAATCACGAAGTAAAATAAATAAATAAAATTATGATTTTTTATTTTACTTCTTGATTAAGAAAATATTTTTTTTAATAATATTGTAAATTTATTTTATTTTTTAAAAATATTTAAAATTGTTAAAAAATATATATATAAATTTAAAAAAAAAAACACATTAAAAAGCAAACCTACACCTCCAACGGGAGTCCTCCAGCGGGGCGTGTAGCATTATTCTAATAATAAAAGCTAGGTGGCCTAGTAGCATTACCATATAAAATAAGTCGTAAAAGATTTGTTGAATATTGTTCACAAATCCATTTGAACACCTATAAATAATAGGTGTGTAGTGATACACTTACAATTCTTTTTTACAATTTTTATACAGCCATGTCTTAAATTGAGGACATGTTATTTTTAAAAATTATTTTACAAAATAATCCCTCATTTAACACGTAGTTATATAAAAGTTATAAAAATAATTGTAATTGTATCTTTTTTTAGGGTCTAATTTATGTCTATATTGCTTTCCAATTTTAGATTATAAAATTCGGATAAAGACTTTTTCGAGATTTCAAATCTGAATACCATTTACAGATCAACACAATATTTTTAAAATTTTAACTCTCAAAAGTAATTTTCATCTAATTAGTTATGATTTAAGAAAAATACTAAAATAGAAAATAATTTTACAAAAATTAAAAGAAAAATCTCTCACAAAATTTTTTATCTTAAGGATTATGATATTCTTATACCTCATTTACTATCCAGTTATTATTTTTTTGTTTTTTCGATTTAAATTTGGATTAAAAATTTCAGAATATGAATTTTTTATATAATCTAAAAGAAAATAAATTCAATCAACTAACTAATCATGTAATTTAATTGAAAATAAATTTAATTTTATAAAAATTAACTTTTAGAGCAGAGAAGGTCAATTTTTATAAAACTGAATTTAATTTTAATTAAATTATATGAGTTGATCAAATTTATTTTCTTTTAGATTATACAAAAAAATCATGTTCTGAAATTTTTAATCTAGATCTAAAGAGCAAAAGGAAAAAAAATAACTAGATTGTAAAATAATAATAAAAGAGTGCATCATTAACCCTATCTCAAACATCAATTGTCTCATACACCAATAAACAAATGATGAAAATCAATTGTTTCAAACACCAACAAAAAAATGATGAAAATTTTTCTCATTTCTGGTGCGATTTGGATTGTGAGGTGGGATGAGGTGATTTTAGATAAAAATTAAAAGTTAAATAAGATATTATTAAAATATTATTTTTAATATTATTAATATTTTAATACTTGAAAAAAATTAAAATATTTATTATATTTTATATAAAAATTTGAAAAAATTATGTGACGAAATGAAACGCAACAGTTTAGTGGTCATGAGTCTCAAACAAAAGACTATTTTGACTTTTTAACTCATTTACACCAATTCGACGTGAACACTTCAGTCGTTGTTCTCTGCACCCGAGATCTTCTGATCATCTCTCCCAAGCACGAAACTCGAACAGATAGCTTCAGAGGGTGGAAGCTCCTCGATCACTCTCCCTCCCTATCTCTCCCTGTCGTTTTATTCTCTACCTACACCTTTCATTTCCTTTCTATCACTCCAGAACCTTGATGTCTGTATTGTCCGATATGAGTCCCCTGCTTTGGCAGTCTGCATAATCCATGGAGTTTCGCAAATTTGTGAAACGGGTTTGTAAGATAATGCGACATATAAATTATAATCTGAGATGAGTTTCTTCCAATGTTAAGCAAACGAAGAGAATTGTTCGGACGTGGAGAATCTGAACGCAAAAGTTGACATTTTAGGGGGCGGAATATCCATTTTGCGGTAAGATTCCTTATGTTGAGCTTTGCGGGCAAACAATGAATAAATAAACTAAACTTGTTGGGATTGTGTTGTTGGTGAATTTTGGTTCTTAGGTTTTGAATTATTTTGGTTTTTATTTCTTACGAGGAATTCGTTATGGGTTTTTATCAAGTTGAATAGGTTGAAAGTGTTGGTGTATAATTTTATACTTGGGATTCGTTAGTGTTACTTGGAGTTTTCTTCTTCGTTGGTAATAAAAGTTTTCGGGATAAGGATCCTAAAATATTTTGGTCCTTGGGCTGTGATTTTTTAGTAGAAAAGGGGATTTTTCTTTTTCAGGAAAAATCCGTGGACTGCTGGCAAAGTAAAGGTATTAGAAGTTTCGTTGTTAAAGATTGATACTTGAGGTTTTGAACAATTAAGTGTCTGGCAGTTAAGTGTGGTAGCTGAAGTTGATGCTGGGGCTTCAAGTAAAATTGTATTGAGTGAGAAACTTGTAATGATTTTTCTAAGTAGAAGAAATTGAAAGGTTTTGAGTGGGTGATCTATATTGGTTCCTATGTGTCACATTGGGCAAAGCTGATTTTGAACTTCAAATTAAAAGGTAATCTGCACAGATCTCATCAAATGTATCACTTGGACAGTGGTATCGATGGAAATTGAGGTTCTCTAATTGAATGCAAGATTTATGACAGGCATTTGAGAGGTGAATTTCTTTCTGTCCAGTTAGAGAAGATAGTGAGTAAAGTCGGAGATGGCTGTGGGTAGCAAAACAAGAAATTTGCTTGAAGGTCTAGTAAGAGAAGGATCATTCAAATGGTTACTTGGCAAACGCAGTTCCTTCGATGAAGAATTTGAAGAGATGGGAAGGTCCCCATCTGCTCAGAGGAATTGGATACCACAGCTTTCTCCTGTTGCAAATCTGGTTGTTCGTAGATGTTCAAAGTAAGCTTATTACTTTCTATCTTGTACTCTAATTTTACATGCTTTCTTGAATATTAGATGAATATAGTAAAACTTCCATTCTAGTGTTCTGTGCTACTTCTGTTTGTCAAATGTGGTTATTTTTTATTATTTATATTTATTCCAACAAAGAAATCCCAATGATGCAGAGTCCTTGGTGTTCCTCCAATTGAGCTGCAAGAAAGCTTCAATGCAGAGGCTGCTGAATCAATAAAGCATCCATCAAGGTACGCAAGGAACTTGTTGGAATACTGCTGCTTCCGGACACTAGCCTTGTCAATACGAGTTACAGGTCATCTCGCTGATAAAAAGTTTCGACGCTTAACGTATGACATGATGCTAGCTTGGGAGGCTCCGGCTGCTGCCAGCCAGCCTTTACTAAATGTAAGCATTATTTGTCTAATTAAGTTGTGAACTCTGCAGTGGAAGTGCCTTTCTACCATGTAATGTTATGACCTCTCCACATTATAGGTTTAATAGATCTTTCTCTCTCTTTCACTCTCACTCACACTCACACACCCACACACTCACACAGAGGCACACTCGTGCACATGCATGAGTCATCCAACCAACCCTGTGCCTGAGAAACTCCTTGCACAGAAGTATAGCCTGGCTGGTTTGTGTTTTTCCTTGACTCATAACATGTCTATTAGAAGATCAAGACTATTCCTTCCATGTGGACTGCAGTGGAGGCAGAGATGTTAACATACAATTTAAATCACTAAAATAAAACCTGGTTCATCTAGTCATCAAAAAATTATGACATTTCTCTCTTGTCTCTCCCCTACTCACTCACACAAACTCTCATGTAATTAATAATGTTGTTTCACTCCTCTTGAAATTTAGATTCACTTAATATAACCTTATCTTGAGTTTTTCTATAAACTATGGTGTCTTTAGTACTATGAGTCTGTTGCTTCCTGACAGTTTTGCCGTGCATGGGCAAAATCTATCTACAGGTTGAAGAGGATGCATCTGTTGGGGTAGAGGCCTTCTCAAGAATAGCTTCAGCAGTCCCTATTATTGCAAATGTGGTTATTAGTGAAAATCTATTTGAGGTGCTTACCAAATCAACTGGTGGTCGGCTTCAGTTTTCCATCTACGAAAAGTATTTAAGCGGACTAGAAAGGTAATTGCATGTCCATATTACTTTGCTATTATTTTGACTTCTTTCCATTTGCAGGTGGTTTGGGATCTTCTTTTCTTAATGGGGTTTTGGGGGGATGGCAGCAGTAGGGGGATAGTTTTATTTTTAGTTTCCCATTGACCATTTTGATCTTTTTCATGCCAATCTAAGCTAATCTTAAGGTGGATGACAATGGAGATATTTTAGAGTTCTTCATGTCCCCCGCCCCTCTCTAATTTCATAAACAGAAGTTGCTGTTTTACTTCTAGTGATTATCATCGTTTCCTTGGAAGTTTGTCTTGTTATTTCAAATCTTAAGTCGTGGACAAGTGAAAATTTTATGCCACTTGGCAGTTTATCCTGATAACTGAAGCAACTAAACAAAATGGGAGGAGCTCTCTAACCAAATGAGTGGGATGAAGCTTTATAGTATGGATGATAAGCTTAATAATTTTCAAATAATATGGCCAGTCAGTGGTGAAAACTATTATTTGAATGGAAAAAAGTCAAAAACAACTTAGATAAAATAAAAAATAAAAAAAATGTAATGTCTATATTGAGATAAAGTTCCGGAAAGGACATTGGGACCATTTCACGTTGATTCAAAAGCAAAGTTCGTTTGGGCCCTATTATCTATGTCAGGGCTGTATCAACCTATGTTTCAGTTTGGCTTCCTACTCTCAGCCTGTATTTGACAGATGTGTTGGACATGCAATGGATGTTTCAGGATATAGTCTCCTTTTTGTTTTCTCCATGTTGGAATGATTGATACGCTAATTATTCAAAACTTACATATGGAGACTATAGAGAGTGAAATGGACATATAAAATTGCAATGGGCCTCGAACATTGAAATACTGAGCGTCATAAATGATATGACCAAGAATGTCACTAAGTGATTGTAATATGATTAGGTTATTGGACTTCGAAACTCCTCTCTCTCTCTCTCTCTCTCTCTCTCTCTCTCTCTTCCCCTCTCCTTTTTTTGTATTCTTTAACTACATCTAAGTTCAAGTGTCACAAATTACTCCATTGTCAAGATTACAGTTATCCATTCTCAAGATTACAGTTATCCATTCTCAAATTTTGTTTGGTATAATTTCTGCAGAGTTATTAGAAAAATGAAGAACCAATCAGAGTCGTCTCTTATTTCTTCTGTTCGATCAGCAAGAGGAGAAAAGGTTCTTGAAGTGGATGGAACAGTCACCTCCCAACCAGTTCTTGAGCATATAGGGATGTCTGCATGGCCTGGTAGGTTCATGGGATGAAGATATTTTGTTGGATAAATTTCACATGCACCTATATTGGTAAACAAAAGATTCTTATTGACTGTAGCCATGGTGTTATCTACTTTTTTATAGGTTAAAAAAACATGCTTAACATCAACATAAATTTTACAAAATAGGAGTTTAAAGATTAAAGTCCTCTGACATTTTTATGTGATTGCTCATTGCTGTAACGTGTATGCAGGTCGGTTAGTTCTGACGGACCATGCTCTTTACTTTGAAGCTCTCCGTGTTGTGTCTTATGACAAGGCAAAAACGTATGATTTAGCAGATGATCTGAAACAAGTTGTTAAACCTGAGATGACTGGACCATGGGGGACTCGTCTTTTTGACAAGGCAGTGTCATATAAATCAATTTCCTTGTAAGTATGATGCATATCTGTTTATTTTGTTGCTGTAAAATATTTATTCATTATTTATGTTCAATCTTGCGAGGATTTTTCCATTATGTTACTATGGGTCACCCTCTTTTAAGCATTATAGTGGCCATAACTTTTTGTAGTTTTCCCTTGTAGATCAGAATCAGTTGTCTTCGAGTTTCCTGAGCTTAAGGGGCATACTCGCCGTGATTACTGGCTAGGAATCATCCAAGAAATTTTATATGTTCATAGATTTATAAACAAGTACCAGATCAAGGGAGTTGAACGAGCTGAAGCAGTTTCAAAAGCCGTACTCGGGATTTTGCGAGTACAAGCCATTCAGGATATTAGTTTGGCTAATCCGCTACGGTGTGAGACTCTTCTCACATTCAATCTTTGTGACCAGCTTCCAGGTGGAGACTTGATATTGGAAACCCTTGCAAATATGACAACCCTCAGGGAGTTGGACCAGACTAACAATTCGAAGGCTGGAGGTGAAATGCATTCAGTCTCTGCCTTAGACATGGTCTCTAACTTAGGGTTTGTGTTTGGAACAAGTTCAAATAATCCTAATGAGGCTGGACTTGTTGTGGGGGAGATAACTGTGGGAGAGATGAGTTCTTTGGAGAGAGCAGTGAAGGAATCGAAAATCAATTATGAAAAAGTGGTGCTAGCACAAGAAACAGTTGACGGAGTTAAAGTGGATGGCATTGACACTAATTTAGCAGTTATGAAGGTATATTTTATGCTGGTTAAAGAATTTGTTCTGTTGACTTTGTTTGTGTGGCCCTCACTTCCACCCCCCCCCCCCCCCCCCCCCCCCNTTTTCAAGTTAGAATCCATACAGTTTTAACATCTTAAGTTGATCGTATACTTGCAGGAGTTACTTTCACCTATGAGGGAACTCGGGAAGTGCCTTCTCTCTTTGGCGTTTTGGGATGATCATGTGAAGTCATCGGTATTTTGTTTATTTTTCAGTTACATCATTTTCAGGTAATACTCTTATTTGAGCAATTTGATTGTGCTTTAGGAAGGGAGGAGTTATGGTAGCTGTGATTTTAGGAATTGTGGTTCAAGGATCCCTGGCACCCCCCCGCCTTCACCTCCACACAAATACTCACACGTGCACTTAAAAAAACCAATGTCTTTAACATAAAACTGGTAGGATGGAGGAAGGGAGGAATTATGGTAGCTGTGATTTTAGGAATTGTGGTTCAAGGATCCCTGGCACACCCCCCCCCCCCCCCCCACAAAAAAAAAAANTACATAAAACTGGTAATAATAGACCATCTGTTGAAAAATTAAAAGATTTTGCTTATCTTTGAATACTGCTCTGCTACCAAGATAGTTAAATAAAAGACCATCTGTTGTTGAAAAATTAAAAGATTTTGCTTATCTTTGAATACTGCTCTGCTACCAAGATAGTTAAAATTAAACGACAGCAAGTAGGTTAAATATACTTATAAAAAAAAAAAAAGTAGGTTAAATATTCCATTTCTTTGTGTCGAGTAATTCATTCAGAAATATATTTATTCAATTATGTTTCGAGATTTTGAGGGCAGTTCTTGATATGTGATTGCACTCTGTTTACTTCTTTACAAGCAGCTTATCTGAACAATATGATATGACAACTATAAAGGGAACCTGATTTTGAAAATTGTAGTGAGATAGGCATGTGATGACTTGGTGTATCAAAGGTTATATTAAAGTGAAAAGGGCATATTTACATCTTATGTAGCCAATATTTGTGCCTCGCAACGTCATATAAGATAGTGAATATGCTTCTAATTGCCCCCCTGCCTCCCTCAAACTCTCCCATGCACCCCTCGGTTTGGTCAGTTTGGCTTGATAATTTGGTGCTATCTCTTATAGTTTCTTGAACACATCAAACTGGTAGATATCTTTTTTGATAATTACAGCATGCATTTCAGGGGATGGCTGGGTTACACCTTCGCTCTAGTGCTCATCTTTATTGCGATTTTCATGGTACTCAACCGATTTTGTGGCCAAGGAAAGCCTGTTGATCATGTAAAGGTGATAGTACCCCCAGCAACGAATACAATGGAGCAGCTCTTGGCTGTTCAAAATGCAATCTCTCAAACTGAAGGGCTCATCCAGGACGGTAACATTCTTCTTCTCAAGATGCGGGCCTTGTTGCTGTGCATTTTCCCTCAGGTTTTTCATTCTTCCTTTGTTCTACTGGCTTTTGCACCTTCCAATTTCCATATTTCTCATCTTTGTCTGTTCTTACCTATTATAGGCACATGAAAAATGATAAACACACTTTACAGAAGATTAGTGACTTCAAAATGTCCTATGAGTTTCTTTTAGTGGAACGGTCACTAGCACATTACCAAT
>QEOT01009231.1:7496-17900 GCA_003123785.1 Pterocarya stenoptera
AAAGCCACGTAGGCTGGAGTGCGGTGGTTGCGTGAACAGTGGGTGGCTGTGTAGCAAAGCTCTATGTTTAATTATTCAAAAGTAGTTCAGCTGCAGAATCTGACAAAAGAAAACGAGGCATGCAGCATCACAGAAAAAGCTGAAATCTAGAGTTTGGGCATACATGCAGTTGTTGGATACATGAATAAGGACGATGAAGATGAAGAATTTGAGAAAGCAAAGCTAAAGAAACCAAAAGAAACCCAAAGGATCGGTAGTAGTTAGGAATCTTGCATGCATGCCCACGCTAGTTACGTGTTTCTATTTGACAAATCATACCATGCCATATTAATTTGTGAAATTATTTATATATAATCACTTTGTAGTTAGAGTATTGACGCAGAGGAGTGTCTGCCAAAATCAAATGAAATTTGAACTTCTCGTGAAGCAATTGAATAGCTAGGAGAGAGAGAGAGAAAAAAAAAAAGTTGATTGCAGTGTAAGAAACAGTACTCGATCCTAATGTGAATTGTCAGAATATTCAATTGCTGATAAACACCTCTATCTACTTTGTTTGAAGTTAATGCATTTTCATGTAGCTCTAGCTTTCATAAATATTTGGAAAATGCTATAGACACAAAGGGATCCCACACGGAAATACACTGCCACATCTCCTCTCTTTTTTTTCTCCTTTTTTTTCTCTTTCTTTTTTTCCTCCTCTCGTGCATCTCCCCTCCCCTCCTCCCCCTTTCCCTCTCAGCCTCCACTGCCTCGGCCCTCCCTGTGGCTGCCATGGTGGTCGGGGACCATCTCAGGGCTGGCAAAATCCACCGGTGGTCCAAGTGGCACCGTCCGGCGGGGGGATGGGAGCTCCAGTGCACGATAGCTGCTTGAGATGGTCCCCAACCACCATGGCGACCATAGGGAGGGCTGAGGTAGGCGGAGGCAGAGAGGGAAATGGGTAGGAAGGTAGGGGAGATGACCGGAGAGGCGCTGCAGTGAATAAGGGATGGTGCCGCTTGGACTGACGGCGGCATCTGCCAGCCCAAAGGTGGTCCCCGACCATTGTGGCAGCACAAAGATAAGCGGAGGCGCATGGGAAGGGAATAAAAGAAAGAAAAAAAAGAAAAGAGTGGGGATATGATGAGTGTGCCACATCTGTGTGTGTGGAATCAATTTGTGGCTGTAGTAGCTCCCTAAATATTTTCATCAATCTTCCTACATCAATCCTGTTGTACTCTGCACATTAGCACTGTTCATCTGGGCCGGGTTTTTTCCCGACCCAGTCCGAAACCCGGAAAACCGAATTTCGATTCCGGGTTCCAGTTCGGATCAAAGTGGATCTAGAATCCGAATTGTAAAACTCGGACCAACATGGTCCGGGTACGGGTTAAGACCCAGGTACCGGATTTAAGGTCCGGGTCTTTATAAAACTGGGTAAAAGCCCCCCCCGAAATCCCTTATCTCTCTCCCTATATCTCTTTCTATTCTCTCTCTCTCTCTCTCTCTCTCTCTCTATCTCATCGCACTGCGGCAAAAGCAAAAACCCTAAGTCCCTAGCTGCCGCCATCGTGACCACGTCGTTGTCGCCATCGCCGTCGCCTTTGCCTCATCTCCTTTGTCGTCTCTTACACCGCATCTCCTTCGCCATCGCCTTCGCCTCATCTCCTTTGCCGTCGCCCTCGCCTTCGCCTTCGCCTCTGCCTCGTCTCCTTCGCCGCGCCTTCGCCGCATCTCCTTCTCCGTCGCCACATCTCTGTCGCTGTCAACCTTTGCCTCTAAAGTTTGTTGTTCTGGCACTCACTCTCTCTCTCTCTCTCCCCCCCCCTTGTAACCATGTTTATATGCATGAGTACAAGGTCATTGGATATGTAAACTACTTACCGTTGAGATGGGTCGTGCGGTGGTGGATGGATGCTTTGACCATCTGTTTGCTAGTGGCCGAGTGTAGGAGTGTAACCGGTCCAGTTCGGTCCTGTTTTAGACAAAATCTTGGACCAAACTGGTATGACTGGTTTTATATTTTTCAAAACCGATTACGTACCGGTTACCCTAATAAATCGGTACTTCCGGTTTTATCGGTTTTCGGTCCGGTCCGATTTTTCGATTTTTTTAAAATGTAAATTTGACATTAGTATAACATTAGACTATTAAATAGCTATATATTAATATATATTAGTATTAGTTATAAACTATATATTAGTACAGCTATATAATTCATGATCAATTACATTTTCATTTTTAAGATTAAACTTTTATTTTATAATAACATTATCTTATATATAATTATATTAATAACATATGATCAAACAAATTGCAAATGTTTATATTTAAAATTAACATTTTATGTTATAATTTATAAATTATAATATGAAATTATTTTATATATGATATATAATTATATTATATATATTTCACATATAATTATAAATTATATATAAAACTTATACGTCCTGTAATGTAGTCCTGGAAGCGACCCTCACTTATAATTGAAATCGCTTTACTAGTACTGTTTTCATGATATGCAGCAACAACTTGAATTGTTTTCTATATCTAGTTAGGCGAATGATGATAGGTATGTTGTTTTTCATGTGACAATAATGAATGATTTTAAGCAATTAGGTAAATCAATAGTTCAAACTAGTACTGTACGTACTTTATAAAGGCCGGAACATTTATTTCGCTTGTTTTATTTCCAAGGTAAAAATATAATTACTTTTTGAAGCCTTCTATGATTTGGATTAAGTGTCTAACTGGTCTAGTTTAATTTTATTTTGGATAAAATTTAAGATCAAACTGATATTACTGGTTTTATATTTTTTTAAATAGATTATGTACCGGTTATTTTCAAAAGCGGTACTTCCTGTTTTTACCAGTTAGGGACCGGTTTTCCGGTTTTAATAAAATGTAAATTTTAAAAACTAAAATCTGTTTAAAAAAAAAACTGTTTTAAAAAATCTGTTTTATTGAAAAAACTGTACTCTATTACAAAAATCTATTGTACTAAAAATATCTGTAAAAAAAATCTCCAATAAAAAATTACTATAAAATAAAAACTGAAAATTGAAATCTGATTTATTATTAAATTAATTTACGGATCTCTTATATCAGGTAAGAAAAATGATAAGATTCCTACTCTCCTACTACTTATTTATTACTAATTTTTTATTTGATTTTATTATTAATTTTTTATTTTACTTAATAGTTAAGGGAGTAATTATTAATAAAATTATATATTTTTTTAATTTTTTCTTAATGATTAATAATGTTGAAAAAATACTTAAAAAATAAAAATAAAAAATTTAAATATAATATAAATAGTAAAAAAATAATAAAATAGTGGCAAGGGTATCTTTACCCATCTGGTAAACAAACGGTTGCATATTGGATGAATAGATGAATGCTTCGGTAACTGGGCAACATCTAAACTTGTCCTGGGGCACAGCTGCAGATAAAGATAGGGTACGAGCATCCGCTTCAGCCTCGCTAAAATTTTTGAAAAGTCAAAATATGCATTTTGTGGTTTTAAAGTTTTTTGGATATATAAAAATGAAATGAGATGTTTTAAATAGTAATTGAATAAAATATTAATAGAATATATTTTTTAGTATTATTTTTATATTAAAATTTGAAAAAGTTAAATTATTTATTATATTTTTATATAAAAATTAAAAAAAAATTATAATGATTGAGATAAGATGATATAGTGATTTTTTTGTAAACAAACGGGATCTAAATTAGTTGCATTGGATTCAGTGAAACAGAAGAGTTGAACTTTCAGCTACAGTAAATCCATCCCATTCTTCATATATAACTAGTTGCTATTAATCGTCAAATCATTATTTTATTTTAAAATTACAGCTCCTCAACCTTGAATGAACTAATCTATATATATGTTTTGTTTTTATGAATTGTTTTGAAAGTGGAAATGGTGGAAATATGTACCTTTTTTGAATTGTTGGTGAAAATAAAGTTTTAATTATTTCCAGTTGGATCAAGTTATATTTTTTTATTAATTAAATTATTAATTAACATATGGTTAATGTAATTGCATTATATGAAAGAAAAAATTATAAATATTATTATTAAAAATATAATATTATATTATTATTTTAATAAATTCAGTAGCTAATCCAGTGTGAGGTTATGAATAAGAAAGTTTTATATTTATAAAAAATGTATACTTTTCATTAAATTTTAAAGATAAATTTGATGTGTCCAATGCTAATACTCTCAGGTTCTAAACAATCGGTTACTCTAAAATTAATTTATTATTTATCAATTTTATTTTTAAGTATTGTTTCTCAATCTAAGTGGTTCTTATAATACATTTTATATTTAAAACATATGATGAATTAAAATTTCATATTTAAAATTAACTTTTATTTTATAAATTATAATAATATTATCTTATATATAATTATAATTTATATTATTATATATAATATAAAAATATTATATATAATATTTAAAAATAATAATTTAAAATATATATTAAATGGAACCGATTCGTTCCGATCCAATCCGGATCTAAAAAATCTAGAACTGGAACCGGACCAATTCTGTCTGAGTTTCTCATTATAAAATCTATTTCTAGTCCAGTTTCCTGGTTTTTTAGATTTTTTTACACCCCTAATTTAGATATTGAACTAGGATTGCAAATCGGATGGCTGAATAATATATGGGACCAAGGGGTATATTTTTCGATTTTTGGCTCATTTCATGGGTGCGCATAGACGGATGAAGAGGTTGTGTCTTGTTAAAGCACAGAGGCCGAATACATATAATATAAAATATATTTATATATATTATATGTATTAATGTTGGCTTCGTGTTTTACAATATTAATGTTGATACATTAGTTTTATCCTCCATCCATTTGTCACTCCAAAACAATCACATGGACCATCATTTCAAGAATAAGGACATCACGATCAGTTGTACATATTTTGAACATCATTGACAAGGTTGCTGAGATCGTGCATTCTAATAAACGTCGCTTCATCTTCTTACATGACTCTCTAGCTATATATAAGTTTGTAGGGGTTGTTAATTACTAATAGAATTTAGAATCCTATTCAGACATTGCAACTACATTAACATCAGGAAACTAATTGGCAGGCATGCAGCTCATTGCTTGATCAGTCTCGTTTGGATTGAAAATTCATTTCAATTTATCTCTTATTATTATTATAATTTTTTTTTAATTTTTATATAAAATATAATAAATAATTCAATTTTTTTAAATCTCAAAATAATAGTAACATTAAAAAATAATATTTTATTTTACTATTCACAAACAATCTCAACTCGTTTCTGAATTCAAACGGACCCCAATGATTTGAACTCTAATAATTTGTTAGTCAAAGAAAAAGAAACAGATGAAGGAGAGACTAAGGTTCATTTAGATAATGAGATGAGATGAGATAATTTTAGATAAGTTGAATAAAATATTATTAGAATATTATTTTTTTAATATTTTTATTGTTTTGAGAATTGAAAATATTGAAATTTTTTATTATATTTTATATAAAAATTTTAAAAAAATTATAATTAATAGATGAGATGAAACTATATTTTTATTCAAACCAGCCTAACTATCTTGATTTATTATAAAATAGTTTGAAACTTTGACCCGTCAAAAGTTTTTCTTTTTCCTTAGACCTAATTTCTTGAAGTTGAATCATGGGGAAAAAGAAACTACGCCAATAATATTTTTGGAAGGAATATTTATGGATGCGATGGCTTTAATTAGGAGATGTAGTGAAGACGAAATAATTAGTTACTAATCACTAATTAGTGTGTTTGTTCGGTGAGAAATTAGTACAGCACCTCATAGAAACTAATTAGCATCAAATGTTAAGTTTTCTGAAATTTGTTGATTGAATATTTTACTTAGGTGCGGTTTGGATAGTGAGACGAGATGAAATAATTTTAAATAAAAATTGAAAGTTGAATAAAATATTATTAAAATATTATTTTTTAATATTATCATTGTTTTGAAATTTGAAAAAATTGAATTATTTATTATATTGTGTGAAAATTTGAAAAAATGATAATAATGAGACGAAACATTTTCACTATTCAAACATGGCCATGTGATTGGATATTTGGTAGAGTATTTTTAACTCATAATCTTTACATGTTTCAAGATTATTAATTTGTGTTAGTCTTGTTCACTTTTACAAAACTTTTCATCTCATCTCATCTAATCATTACAATTTTTTCAAATTTTCATACAAAATAAAATAAACAATTTGATTTTTTTAAATTTCAAAACAAAAATAAATTATAATATTAAAAATATATATTCTAACAATATTTTATTCAATTATATATCTTAACTTATCTTATCTCATCTCATCTTATCTGCAAAAACAAACGATGTAAATTAAATTACTTGTGAGGAAACATTAACCTTAATTACCAATATTTGATAAATTTGAATGTTACAAAGAGAGACACATTAGATAGTAAAGTTCTATTTATAAGCTTGTACAGATAATTACACATAATAAATTGCTTCCATGACATAATTTGATAATTTGAAAAAAATAAATTTATAATTTAAATGTTATAAATTAATTTTTACCATTTAAGTGATGTAAATAATATGCTCAATACATGCACTGACTAAAAATAGAATAACTATATATTGGTTTTCTATGTAATTCTCACTACAAGACTGCATAAATTAGAAATTTAGAAAATAAAATATTTTTATATTATTTCACATCAGTACACCAATAAAATATTTTTTTATTTTTTTTAAAACAAGCATATTATATCTAATAGTTCCATGATACAATAGTGATAGAAAGTCTAAACATTCATCCCAAATTAATAAATAGAACACAAGAAATAAACATAAAAAAATTGGATCCGGAGTCACTTGACCCCACCCATTTTCCAAGAAGAAAAGCCGTAAGCAGTTTTGATACGATAAACGGACTGTTACGATAAACCCACCACATCAATGACGTATTTAATATGGGTCATGCTTACAGCCCCCGCTGTAGCTTCCCGCTGGAAGCTACCGCTGGGGTTGTAGCTTAGTTTTTGATGTGTTTTTTTTAAGATTTTTTTTATATAGATTATTTTAATAATTTTTAATATTTTAAAAAATAAAATAAATTTAAAAAATTATTAAAAAATACTTTCTTAATCAGAAAGTAAAAAAAATCATTAAAAAATACTTCCTTAATCACAAAGTAAAATAAAAAATATTTTTTTATGATTTTTTATTTTACTTCATGATTAAGGAAGTATTTTTTAATAATATTATGAATTTATTTTATTTTTATAAAATATTAAAAATTATTAAAAAAATTTATATAAAAAAAAATCTTAAAAAAAATACATTAAAAATCATTTCTACACCCCAGCGGTAGCTTCCAGCGGGAAGCTACAGCGGAGCGTGTAGCATTTTTCATTTAATATATCAATAAAGCAACTTTTAAAAAGAAAGTTTATTTTGATATTATATCCAATTACGTACTAAGTGGGTTGTTCAACTTACAGGCAGTCAAACGATTTTGCCATAAACATTTCCCATTTAATTAGACGATCAAATAATAGCAAAGGTTGAGACAACACAACGTCCTAGTTTCATAGAAACTTCACAGCTATTTCCTACCTACCTGTTCAGTGTGACTTGAAATACAACAAACCATTTTCTCGACTAATTTTACCTTGGTCAACAGTATTTTCTCTACTTAATCATTACAATTTACAGCAAACAACCGAAATCATTCTCCAATCTTGGCATTCTCATTGGGCTTTTCATAAAAAAAAAAAAATTATAATTTAATTAAAAATCATATTTTTTAAAATTTTTCTCTAAATTTTATTCATCTTTTAAAAATTTCTTACTTCACATTCTTCATCTCTATCTCTATTCTATTAAATAATATTTCTCTATTTATTTTTTATTACTTTTTTCTCTCACTTCCATTTACAATCTTAATTACTAACTCTTTTGTCTTTTTATTTTTTTTTAAATATCATATTCTACTAAATACTTATACGATTTTGACTACCAGATATAGTATTATTTTTCAAACCGAAATCTGTATTATAAAAATAGTAATTTTTTTTTAATATGTGCATCTTCTAACGTGATGGTATTTTTTAATGTTTACTCTTTATCAGTTTTTTTAATGGTAATACCTAGCCACGTATTGATGATAAAAAATTTTGTCATTTTTGTAACGGTAACATTTTTTGTTCATTCTCTAACAGTAAGATTTTAAAGACTTTCTCCAACGGTAAAATTTTGAACTCCTACCTCCAATGGTAACATTCTTTGTCTTTGATAACTTTTTCTATCTTCTCTCAAACGATAACATTTTTTGTCATATATGTAACGGTAACTTTTTCTTCTACAAATACACATTCTGCTTGCATTCACATTCTCACAAACTCAAGTCTCATTTGATCTAAAGAATCGAAATTCAATAGTCTACCTTGATCTCCCACTCCCTTCATCAAATGGCTCGTACCTTCTTTCGCAAATTGCTCCCGTACTTATCATCTGAAGATGAGTTGGATGTTGTTCTTAATGACGAGGCCGATAGACAATCATCGAGGCATCGTGGCAATCGCCAACACTGTAAGTTTATTCGGCGTGATCATATTCAAGGGCACGAGCGCCTATTTTGCGATTATTTCGCAGAAAATCCAGTATATCCTTCGAATCTATTTCGAATGAGATTTCGGATGAGCTGTCCCATATTTCTCCTATTCTAAATGAGATAGAGTCTTATGAGCCATATTTCATCCAGAGAAGAGATAATGCTGGAAAACTCGGTTTATCCTTTTTGAAAAAGATAACTGCAACACTTAAAATGCTAACGTATGGGGTTACTAGAGATTTTTTGGATGAATACATACGTATTGGTGAAAGCACCGCAATGGAGAGCCTTAAAAAATTCTCTGAGACAATAGTAAGTGTTTTTTCAGATAAATATTTGCAGTCTCCAAATGCTAATGATATTGCTCGATTGCTTGCGGTTGGTGAACAATGGGGATTCCCAGGAATGTTGGGAAGCATTGACTGCATACATTGAAAGTGAAAAAATAGTCTCACAGCTTGGAAATGTATGTACTCCGGCCACATTCGTGAACCAACTATTATTTTAAAAACAGTTGATTCATATGACCTCTGGATATGAAATGCATTTTTTGGTATGCTCGGTTCCCATAACGACATTAATATGCTAGAGAGATATTCTATTTTCACTGAACTTGCCCAAATGTGTGCTTATCCAGTCAATTACATAATTAATGGCAACAACTACACTATGGGATATTACCTCGCGAATGGTATTTATCCCAAGTGGCGAACTTTTGTGAAGACAATTCCATCACCACAAGAGAATAAGAAGAAAACTTTTGTGAAAGCACAAAAATCCGCAAGAAAAGATGTCAAGTGTGCATTGGGGGTACTTCAACAAAGACTTGCAATCATTCGTAGACCTTCCTAAATGTTCAAAGTCCAAAAACTAACAAATATAATGAAAGCATGTGTTATTCTACATAATATAATCATTGAAGACGAGCGTAATGATAGTGAAGGTCCAAACATTGAGTATGATCAACTTGATGATTAAGTCTCGAAACTGTCGCGCAATTATACAACTAATCTTACGGAATTCAGCTAGCATCATCATCATATTAGAAGCAACTCGGCACATCATCAGCTCCAAGCATATCTAATTGAACATCAATGGCTATCGTATTCCCAACAGTAAACATGTCGCATAATTGATTGGAATTTCCTTCAAGGTACTAGTGACTATATTTGAGTTAATCAAATTTCCATTCGTATTTCATTCATGTATAAACTATATTTGAGTTAATTAAATTTTCATTCGTATTTCCTTCATGTTAATAGTGACTATATTTGAGATAATCTGTAATAGTTTCTGAAATTATAATGACTAATTTTCTTGTTTCAAAATATCAATTTACACAATTCAAATAAAAATTAAACTGCCTTAACATCAATATATTGTCATCAATCATTGTCTTAGTAGCCTCGCTTTTCCCCAGTCCTGACGAAGCACCACAACCAAGTCAAAAACCCCAGAAGCAAAGACCCGCCGGCACCTATAACACCAGCGGAGACGATAATAGCGAGGCTTTTGCTACTCAGTCCACCACACTTGGACCCGAGGGGCTTTCCACAGAGCCCACCGTTCCCATCAAAGACCGATTCGTCGAAGTTCCCCAAATCTGACGGTATAGAACCTGAAAGATCGTTGTTGGCCAAGGAGAACTTCTTCAAGCGATCCAGGCGGCCGAGGCCGTAGGGGATCGAACCAGTGAGACGATTACCGCTCAAAATCAAGGTGTTGAGGAACTTGCAATCGCCTATCTCCGGAGGGATCGGTCCAGATAGGCGGTTGGAGGAGAGATCTAAGG
>QEOT01009231.1:19083-61798 GCA_003123785.1 Pterocarya stenoptera
AAAAAAAAAAAAACAAAGAAAGCCACGTAGGCTGGAGTGCGGTGGTTGCGTGAACAGTGGGTGGCTGTGTAGCAAAGCTCTATGTTTAATTATTCAAAAGTAGTTCAGCTGCAGAATCTGACAAAAGAAAACGAGGCATGCAGCAGCACAGAAAAAGCTGAAATCTAGAGTTTGGGCATACATGCAGTTGTTGGATACATGAATAAGGACGATGAAGATGAAGAATTTGAGAAAGCAAAGCTAAAGAAACCAAAAGAAACCCAAAGGATCGGTAGTAGTTAGGAATCTTGCATGCATGCCCACGCTAGTTACGTGTTTCCATTTGACAAATCATATCATGCCATATCAATTTGTAAAATTATTTATATATAATTACTTTGTAGTTAGAGTATTCTTCTTTACTAATTGACGCGGAGGCGTGTCTGCCAAAATCAAATGAAATTTGAACTTCTCGTGAAGCAATTGAATAGCTAGGAGAGAGAGAGCTGATTGCAGTGTAAGAAACAGTGCTCGATCCTAATGTGAATTGTCAGAATATTCAATTGCTGATAAACACCTCTACATACTTTGTTTGAAGTTAATGCATTTTCACGTAGCTCTAGCTTTCATAAATATTTGAAAAATGCTATAGACACAAAGGGATCCCACACGGAGATGTGGCACAATCTCCTCTCTTTTTTTTGTCCATTTTTTTCTCTTTCTTTTTTTCCTCCTCTCGTGCATCTCCCCTCCCCTCTTCCCCCTTTCCCTCTCAGCCTCCACCTGCCTTGGCCCTCCCCATGGCTGCCATGGTGGTCGGGGACCATCTCAAAATCCACCGATGGTCCAAGTGGCACCGCCTGGAGGGGGGATGGGAGCTCCAGTGCACGATAGCTGCTTGAGGTGGTCCCCAACCACCATGGCGATCACAAGGAGGGCTGAGGCAGGCGGAGGTAGAGAGGGAAATGGGTAGGAGGGTAGGGGAAATGATCGGAGAGGTGCTGCAGTGAATAGGGGATGGTGCCGCTTGGACTGACGGCGGCATCTGCCAGCCCTAAGGTGGTCCCCGACCACTGTGGCGGCACAAAGATAGGCAAAGGCGCACGGGAAGGGGCACATGCATGAGAAGGGAAAAAAAGAAAGCAAAAAAAAAAAAAAAGAGTGGGGATACGATGAGTGTGCCACATCTGTGTGTGTGGGATCCATTTGTGGCTGTAGCAGCTCCCTAAATATTTTCATCAATCTTCCTAAATCAATCCTATTGTACTCTGCACGTTAGCACTATTCATCTGGGCCGGGTTTTTTCCCGGCCTAGTCCGAAACCCGGAAAACTGAATTTCGATTTCGGGTTTCAGTCCGAATCAAAGTGGATCTAGAATCCAAATTGTAAAACTTGGACCAACACGGTCTGGGTATGAGTTAAGACCCAGGTACCGAATTTAAAGTCCGAGTCTTTATAAAACGGCGTAAAAGGCCCCCCCCGGACTCACTTATCTCTCTCCGTATATCTCTTTCTATTCTCTCTCTCTCTCTCTCTCTCTCTCGTCACACTGCGGTAGAAGCAAAAACCCTAGGTCCCTAGCTGCCGCCATCGTGACCTCGTCTCCTTCGTCGTCTCTTACACCACATCTCCTTCGCCATCGCCTTCGCCTCATCTCCTTTGCTGGCGCCCTCACCTTCGCCTTCACCTCTGCCTCATCTACTTCGCCGTCGCCTTTGCCGCATCTCCTTCTCCATCACCGCATCTCTGTCGCCGTCGACCTTTGCCTCTAAAGTTTGTTGTTCCGGCACTCTCTCTCTCGCTCTATCTCTCTCTCTCTCTCTTTCTCTCTCTCTCTCTCTCTCTCTCTCTTTCTCTCCCCTTGTAACTATGTTTCTGTGCATGAGTACAAGGTCGTTGGATATGTAAACTATTTACCGTTGAGATGAGTCGTGCGGTGGTGGATGGATGCTTTGACCATCTGTTTGCTAGTGGCCAAGTGTAGGGATATAACCGGTCCGGTTTGGTCCGGTTTTAGACAAAATCTTGGACCGAACCGGTATGACCAATTTTACATTTTTCAAAACCGATTACGCATCGGTTATCCCCATAAACATTCATTATTAAAAATTGAAAGTTGAATAAAATATTATTAAAATATTATTTTTTAATATTATCATTATTTTGAAATTTGAAAAAATTGAATTGTTTATTATATTGTGTGAAAATTTGAAAAAATGATAATAATGAGATGAAACATTTTTACTATTCAAACATGGCCATGTGATTGGATATTAGGTACAGTATTTTTAACTCATAATCTTTACATGTTTCAAGATTATTAATTTGTGTAATCCTTGTTCACTTTTACAAAACTTTTCATCTCATCTCATCTAATCATTATAATTTTTTCAAATTTTCATAGAAAATAGAATAAATAATTTGATTTTTTTAAATTTCAAAACAAAAATAAATTATAATATTAAAATATATATCCTAACAATATTTTATTCAACTATATATCTTAACTCATCTTATCACATCTTATCTGCGAAAACAAACGAGATAAATTAAATTACTTGTGAGGAAACATTAACCTTAATTACCAATATTTGATAAATTTGAATGTTACAAAGAGAGACACATTAGATAGTAAAGTTCTATATTTTATAAGCTTGTATAGATAAATACACATAATAAATTGCTTCTATGACATAATTTGAAAAAAAATATTTAATAATTTGAATGTTATAAATTAATTTTTACCATTTAAGTGATGTAAATAATATGCTCTATACATGCACTGACTAAAAATAAAATAACTATATATTAGTTTTCTATGTAATTCTCACTACAAGACTGCATCGGTGACAAATTAGAAATTTAGAAAATAAAATATTTTTATATTATTTCACATCAGTACATCAATAAAGTATTTTTTTAGTTTTTTTAAACAAGCATATTATTAATATATTTAATAGTTACATGATACAATAGTGATAGAAAGTCTAAACATTCATCCCAAATTAATAAACAGAACACAAGAAATAAACATAAAAAAATTGGATCCGGAGTCACTTGACCCCACCCATTTTCCACGAAGAAAAGCCGTAAGCAGTTTTGATACGATAAACGGACTGTTACGAAAAACCCACCACATCAATAAGGTATTTAATATATCAATAAAGCAACTTTTAAAAAGAAAGTTTATTTTGATATTATATCCAATTACGTACCAAGTGGGTTGTTCAACTTACAGGCAGTCAAATGATTTTGCCATAAACATTTCCCATTTAATTAGACCATCATATAATAGCAAAGGTTGAGACGACACAACGTCCTAGTTTCATAGAAACTTCACAGCTATTTCCTACCTACCTATTCAGTGTGACTTGAAATACAACAAACCATTTTCTCGACTAGTTTTACCTGGGTCAACAGTATTTTCTCTACTTAAATCAATTACAATTTACAGCAAACAACCGAAATCAGCCTCCAATCTTGGAAATTACCAGGCAGGCACCAAAAAGCATCAAAGAAGAAAGATAGGATTATCAGATAAAGAGAATATTCAATTTTCAGATATTTTTCCTAGTTGAAGCTCCAACAAACCAGAGTAGACCAGATAACAGGAAAGGTACCTGATGCTCTTATCATTTCACTCCGAAAGCAACCAAGACAAGTTCAAACAAGAATCCACCACACTGAAAACGACATCCTATTTCCCCTAGCTAGATTTTCTCTAAATCTGTACAGACAACAAGCTAATCACCTACTTACCTAATAACCTGATTCCTTTTTTTTTTTTCTGTTTCCAGCCTAATTGAATTGAATTTTATCATAACTAATCCCAACTTTGGTCTGCAACCTTTACAGCATGGTAATCTTTAGCATATATTCTTTACGCAACACTGATAATGCTATCTCCACTGCTGCTGAAGTTGCCGGGAATAGCCTGAAAAGCTGACGAGTGTGTTGCTGATGGTGACTGCTCACCCGACGATGCTATAGAGAGGTTCAGTGACAAAGGCGATGAGTCCGCTTGCGTTTTCTGATTCAGATTAAGATCGGCCATTTTTGAAGATGGAGAGACTGGTAGCATAGGTATCGGCCTGATGGGCTTGTTTGACATCCTCACGTGATTGTTGGGTCCTAACGAGAGATTTTCCAGCGGGTTTTCAACAGCAAGTGGTACTGGTACCGCAGCCGGAGCGAGCGCCCCGGGAAAACTTGACAACGGAAACCCACCATGATTATGGCTTAGATGTAGCTGTGGCTTGGGCAGCGTCGCAGTTTCTTGGTGCACTTGATCTTCGTCCATGGAGGAACCCAAAAACTGTCGCATATAAAAACCAAACAAAAGAGGAAATTGGGAAGTAAATATTGGTTGAGATTTATTATTTGGGTTGTCCAAATATACCAAGCATAAATATAACTTCTTTATCGGGATTTATCATTACCGTATCAGCAGTGATGTCAAAGAGACTAGATCTCCGGCGTCTCCGATTCTGGTTGATGCGGCGGAGAAAGTACTTCTGAGCGTGGCTCGCCAC
This sequence comes from Pterocarya stenoptera, assembly GCA_003123785.1. Lineage (NCBI taxonomy): Eukaryota > Viridiplantae > Streptophyta > Magnoliopsida > Fagales > Juglandaceae > Pterocarya > Pterocarya stenoptera. The sequence continues at coordinate 23,596 of QEOT01009231.1, forward strand.
CTGTGTTGGAGTTCGTGTTTTTACGAAGTTTCTTGAAATCCCTCTCCAATCTCCTTTTCCTACCTTTTGCAAGCCCAGCAGGAAAAGTCTATGCTCCTCCTCAGTCCATGGCACCCCTACACACACACATACAGAAACCAATCCAAAAATAATCAGAAATAACATCCAAAAACCGAAAAAGAAAAGTATTTATCCACCAATGGTGGCCACCGAATCATGTGTACTTTATTAGCCAGGTCAAAGATAGGAAACATGCCTCTCTTGCGCTCGCGGCCACGACCGGAGGGGTGAACGACGTCGTCTGAGGCATAGCCGGCCTCAGCGTTGGAATCTTGAGGCTGCTGATCGTACTGCGAGAGATTGTTCATGCTGGCACTCTTTCTGAACGAGTTTCCCTCAGTGAGCCGCACGCCAAACAGCATGATTCCGTTCTCTCCCCCCGCGCCGGCGTCCGTGCAGGTGCGCGAGTTGTGGCCGTTGTTCCCGCACTGCGAGCATGTGCGAGACATCTTCCTCCTATTCAGTCGTCGACGATCGGCTTCAATATTGCAGCAAAGAGCAGTATTTGGAAGGTAGAGGGCTGGCTTTGGTAGATAGATATAGCAGTATACAGAAGGCGCTTGTGCTTGCGCTTGCCAATTGGGTGTTCTTTGGACACGGACTTTTTGGGTTTAGAAGGAAATATATATTAGATTGGGTCTGGGTCTGGGTCTGGCTGGAGAGGAGATCTTTGTATATATAAATATATATATATATATATGTTTATGTATTTATATTTACCTAGGGCAACTTTCCAGATCATGAACCAGGACCGTCCAATTTTTGTAACACCTCCTCGGTGTAAACAAGAAGAAATGTTTTAGTAATATCCCATGATGTTAGTCATTACTATCTCTACCGTCCAACAACATTTATATATATATATATATATACATACAATATAACATATATAATTTCTTTCCTTCCCAGATATTAATTTTTATTTCAGAGGTACTTACTCGTAGGCTTCCACCAACTTTGTAATTGGGTGGTCCAGGTTTGAATCACGTGCATAGTCCTCCAAAATCCAATGACCAATGGAATTGGGTATACAACAAGAAATGAGGTCTATATAATTGGGTTAATTTTTTTAAGTTATCTCGACATTGAAACTGTCTGCATTTATATGGAAAATGGTTGGCAAATATGGTACCTAGATTTGATATTAAAAAATGGAGTATAAGAGAAAAGATAAAAAAGAGTAGGATGGTGGAGAAAGGAAGCCTCTGTGCACCGTCAAATGAGCATATTCGCTGTCTGTTTGGGGAAGATTTGGTTGTCTCTGCGTTCATCCGTGGGTTGTATGGTTGTGGAGGATGGTAAACCTGGTGGAGCCCACCCTTCACCTACACTAACACTAAACACACGTCGCTTTTCCTCAACCTTTCTATGTGGCCGTGAGTGGTGGGATAATGGGTGGATGCCTTTTGCTTTCCTTTTTTTTTTTTTTTAAGACTTGAATCCGATTGCCTCTTTACTACTCTCTTTCTTTTTCGCTGCCTTTCAACGAATATCCGTAAAAATATGCCAGTTGTAAATTCATTACTCGTTAGAAAAATGTTAGTCACCGATATTTAGTGACGAAAGTATGATGTTGCAAATTTTTTTTTAAAATAATAATTAAAAAAAGTCAAAAAAAAAATAATTTATTCTTCTCAAGATGGTCTCGTGTTACATCCTACTTGTTATTAGTCTTCTTATAATTATATAAAATTATAATATTGGTTAATTAATTGATTAAAAATATTTAGACTACAGAGGTTTTATCAAAGAACCTTACGTCGAGTTTATTTAAATAAAATTTATTTTATTATAAAATAAGATTTATTTAACATACAAATTGGTTTTTTTAACACTTCTGACTTTTTGAGTACTCACTACTCTAGACATAAAATCCGGGAGGCCCCATAATATTGAACCGCGTGGAAGTAACAGAGTACTTGTCTGCATATAATAAGGCTGTTATACACCGGGGTTGAAAGTTGGGGGTGAGATTGTATTTGCTCAATGTGAAGCACGTGTTTCTCACTTGCTCTGCCGCCATCGATGCCATTGATCTGTCCAATTTGCCTACGACTCTACGGTGTTTTTGTTGCGGATCTGTCTTGTCACATGCTCCTCCGAATCCATGGGTACGTACGTCCTCAATCCACTTTAATTTGATACACACGATGTTGTGTGGCGGCCGATGTTCCATGGCTGCACACTCTTCACCACCCAATCATCTTTCAGCCTCTATGCCGTTTGGATTGAAAGTAGAATTGAGATAAATAAAAATGATTTATAAATAATAAAATAAAATATTTTATAAATATTAATTTTTAATATTATTATTATTTTAAATTTTAAAAAAATTAAATTATTTATTATATTTTATATAAAAATTTAATAATATTATTTTAAGATTTAAAAAAATAAAATTATTTGATGTGAAAATTTAAGAAGATTCTTTTAAAATTTAAAAAAATAAGAATATTTATTATATTTTAATATACAAATTTGAGGAGATTTTTTTAAATTTTAAAAAAAAATTATAATAATAAAAATGAAATGAATTGAAATAAATTATCTATTAAAAAGTTTTGAAAACAACAACTCGGTCCAAATAAACATTGCTTCATCTTCTCCTCCCCCTCCTTTTTTTTTTTTTTTTTTTAATCATTTATAGTTAACGTCGGCCACTTCCACCTCAAGCATCTTTGACGGCCAACCATAACTGCTCTACTCTCTAAAGCAAAAAATTAATTCCTTCAACTCGAAGATAGGATGATGCCATCGTGATATAATTTATAATTATAATAATAATATTATTATTATTGATAAGATCGGATAACCAGATGGGTCATGCAAATTTCGTACATTAATTTTAAAAAAATGCGAAATTTATCTAAAAATAAATAAATTTAGTTGTGTGAATCTCTAGTTTTTTTTTTTTTTTTAACTAAAGTATGTGAACTTGTATATTTAGGTCTCGTTTATTTTCACAATTTCTTTCAATTTATTTTATTTAATTATTATAATTTTTTTAAATTTTCATATAAAAATAAAATAATTCAATTTTTTTAAATTTTAAAATAAAAATAATATTAAAACATATTATAATAATATTTTACATAATTTTTAATTTTAATTTTAACTAATCTAATTTCATTTGCGAAAATAAACGAAAACTATAACTATTATTTATTTAGTTATTGCATCGATGATTGATTAGAGAGGCCAATTTCAAAGTTGTAAAATTTCTTGTTCACTGCCATTCTGATTATTCTCTGAATAACGACAATACTAAAAACATTTTTCTTATCCAACCATCTGGTTGACTCTCAAATCTACATTTTTTCAAAAAAACAAAGGAGGTCTAATCTGTTTAAACCTTCCACTCATTAATGTCATGAGATAAAATACAAAAATGATGACAGATTGCATGCGTGTTCATCCAAAATCATAACATGATTAAACAGCAAGACAAAATCAGCAACTTCTATGGTCGGATCTGACCTCATTTAGCAATTTCCTTATACAATTCCACGTTTGTTTATCTAAATGATCATCAAAATTGTCAAAAACTAATAATTTTGAGAAATAATCATACTTTGGGGACGAAACAAAAACAAAAAGACAAAACCAATAATACAAATAACATATTAAATATTCAAGTGTTTTGATTAGTATTACAAAAGAAAAAGAATCAAAGATAAGATGCGTCTCATATCCACTGACTTAAAAAGGGTTAAGTGGGGATAATGCTTTTATCCAAGAAATTAATGAAATCGATAGGCATCCAATCAACAAGTCCATGCAGCAATCTCCCTGAAAGTTACATTAATCTTTGATGGGATGCATTTTGTCTTCGCGTTTCTGAACCAGACTGATTGAAGACATGATGTATCCACTCAAATCAAAGCCACCCTCAAGTGGACGGCTGTTACTAACCCATCATAAAATCTTCATGACGATCTAGACTAGTCAAGCGATCAGGACCGTCCCCCCTTTTTTTTTTCTTTCTTGCTTTTGTTTTGCATGGCCACGTTTAATGTCAATCAACATTCCATACAGTAGTAGCACACATATTTAGCTTAAGTGATGTCGACTCTTGGGAAGAGATACTGTTTCACGATTCTTGAATTGGGCCATCCACTTTTGCATGCAAATTGCAAAGTCAATATTAATATGTTCTCCAAGATTGTGCATGAGAGTGATGCGAACCCTTTAAATTTTTGTGCATGAATCCATAGAAAATATATCATGGTGGCCGAATATATCCTTCCTTTTGGAGCATTGCTAATCAGTGAAGGGTTTCCAATTAGCACCTAATTAGAATAATTATCTGAGCAAATGGGTACTAAAGTTTTGTAAATAAACCTATAAACTGACATAGTTTTATATGATACATTATATCTATTTTATTATAAAAATAATTTTATAATTCAACGCACCACATCAAATCACATCAATTTATGAGTTTACTTTTATGAGATTTCTATATGATTAAAATATTTCTAAATCTCAATTATTAACTCCAAATTTAATGATAGATTTTTTTTTTCTAATTAGTATTTGATCGCTTACTAATTCAGACTAATTGTGGGAGAAATAATAAGAATTTAAGTGCAAAATATTTGAATTTTAGCATGGTATCAAAAAATATAAAAAAGGAAAGTTAGATTTATCGAATTCAACCTCATAGATACTTTCTAAAAACAAATCAACCTCATAGATTTTAGATTCTTGCCCTGTTTGGATCTATTTGAATGAAGTAATAGTCTGATATATGCATGTGAGAATCTAACTAGACACTTGCAAGATATTAATGATGGACCTAAAAATTCGTGAACAAAAAATAACAATAGGATGGCATATAAATTGCACATGATCACATGCATAACGGTTCCATGGACCAGGGCTACCTCAACAGCCATGTTGGTCGGCTTCAATGGCCAACAATCATGGTCCAACCTTTATGGACATGGTTCTTATACAACACCACAACTTTGTTTTATTTTATTTTTGTGGAACATTGTTTATGTTTTGCAAATATTTTACTAGAAAAATATCTTTTATATTTTGCGTTTTAAATTAGATGATCTAATTTTAATATTGTACTGTATATATGTGAAGGTTATGAATACCAGACTTTGTAAGAATATTTAATATTATTATTTGAGAATTTCTTCCTGCAGGCACCACCGGTCTCCCCTAAAAGATGGCATCCAATAAAATTATGACACGTATGCACTCCATTTACCTATTGTGTGGTCGCGGTGCAGTGGATTGAGAGAAATGTTTTCGAACTCCCGTATCCCATTTCCCATCCTCGCACTCTCTCCCTCAGCCTCAGGAACAACGAATCCCTCTGAACGAGCCCTAGCCCTATCCCCTCCTTCCCTTTCGTCGAGCTGGCCCACCCCATCCTTCCATCCCATCAAGCCATAACCCCACCCCTTCCTTCCCTCCCATCGAGCCCTAGCCCTAGCCCTAGCCCCATCCCCTCTTTCCCTCTCTCTCTCTATAGGTAAAATTCAGAGGAAAATCCAAAAACGCACTCCAGAATCGATTTTCGTGGGTTTAGTGAATTGCTAAAGCATCGATTTTTGTGGAAAAACGCACGCTAGAATTGATTTTCGTGGGTTTGGTGGATTGCTAAAACACCGATTTTCTACAGCTGTTTATGTTTCCATGAAAATATTTGCTCCAAGTATAATATTCAGACTTTGATGTAATCATTTTCATGTTTAGGAGTTCCTTCTTTTTGCTGAAGCAATGTGGATCCTTTATTTTGCAGAAGATCTATTTCGCTGTCCCTTGAACAAGGTATTGCAGAAGATGTTGCAAAAAAATGTCAATTTTAGTTTATCTGTACTATTGTTGCTTTCTATCCTACATCATACAATCCTAATTTCTAAAGTGTATTCTTCTACGTTTTTCTTACATAGTTGTATGTAATATATTTAACACGCTAATATAAATTTAAAAGGCTTATCTCCATGAATTCATACTAAACATGTTGTTACTTGGCAAGTTACTGAGGTCAGTTAAATGGCAGAGTGCTTGCTTCAAAATAAGATGATTGTCTGCACCACGAATATGCAATTGTATAGGTTTTAAGTTACCATTCTTTAGAAATGCAGCTTGTAGCAATTTGGAAGACTTGGTGAGTTTTTGAATCTCCTGTTTGATGGCCACGACCATATCTTAGCCTGCAACATTGTTGGCTATCACTGTTATTTCTATCACTAATCAAAACCAAAAACAATAATCACCTTAGAAACACCAATATGTGAGTCTCTTGAGAACATGTTCTCCAATTGACAAGTACTACTGTGATAGACACTATCTCTTTTATTGTACCTTTTCTTATTATTATTTAATATATGCTTCAAAGTGATGATTAAAATTCTATGTTCACCATTATTAGTTAAAATTTGTATCTTTAAAGTTTGACTAGCTAAGCCATGCAATTGAATATGTGGATTTTGGTAGTTGCTCACTGCATAATACTTGTAAGGCCTACAATATTAAAATATCTTTCTTCTTCTTGGTTGGAAAATAATATATCTCTTTAATTTTGACAGAGCTTGTTTTGAAGAAACTTAATTGGATATCTGTCTTGTTTTGCTTGTCAGTTTTTTTCGTTTCTTGTATACTTCCTGTGTTTTGGTATTGTGTCACAGGAAGTATACAAGTATTGATTGAGTGAGTGTACTTGATTTATTGTACTTTTCTTCTGACAGTAATGTGAAAATTTAAGCCATGGTGAAATACGATGACAGTAGTGCCAGTTCAAATTCTTGGACACAAAGACCATTTTCCTATTGTGGGATTCCATCCAAGCTAAGGATTTCAGGCAAGGCTACTAGTTTTGGCAGGCGGTTTTACAACTGTCCAAATTATAAGATCAACAAGCAATGTGAATTTTTTCAATGGATTGATCTTGAAATGAAACTAAACATATGTTGCAAGATGATGTTGGAGCTAGCTCAAAGAAGGAACGGCATAATAAACCAAGAATGTGTAATTACGGAACAAGCCAAATTTACCGCTATGGAGAAGAAGTATAAGAAAGTTTTATTATTGTCATGGTTCTGTTTTATTGTAATTTGGATTGTAATCATTTTGTACCTACCAACAATTATGTATATCGGCCAATGGTAACAACATATGGTCATTAGGCCATTTCTATCTTTTGTAGTGTTGTACTTTTGGAATGTAATGATACTTATATTTTAAGAAATGTAATGATGCTCAATCTGTCCAATTTGAAAATTTTGCAGAATCTGAAATGTAATGAAGCTTTTAGAATGTAATGATACTTTTAGAATGTAATGATACTTATATTTTTGCAAATGTAATGATGCTCAATCTGAAAATTCTGCAAAATCTGAAATGTAATGAAGCTTTTGGAATGTAATGATACTTATATTTTAAAAAATGTAATGTAACAACCTATGGTCATTAGGCCAGAATCTGAAACATTAACATGGAATCAATCATTTTCATAACATATACATAACATTTCCATTAAATCATGAACATAACATTAACATTTACATGATCCATAACATTTCCATTAATTTATGAACATAACATTAACATGTTCCATTAATTGAGCCAAGCATCCGTTGGCTATTGAATAGCTTATCTTGGAATATCATGAAAGACTTCCTTGTATAGATTGAGGTCGCATCTGCTTCAATTTTCCATAACGTTTTCATAATTGTCCATGTCGATTTTGTTCGCACGTCCTTCTCTTTCTCTTTGAAATAACATGCATCTAAGACTTTCTCGTATTGATGTACAAAGGCACTCACTATTGTGCTCAAACGAATATAATCTTTAAAAAATTTATTCATGCTTTCACTCGTTTGAGTTGTTGACATACCAGCACAAAAAGTGGTTTGCAAATAAGCTGGAACCCACTTCTCCAATCGGTTGTAAAAATTTTGCAGCCAATCATTATCTACTAGACCATACTTTGCTAGTATTGAACTCCATTTTTGCTCGAACTCATCAGTCGTTATTGTCTCATTGATACAATGACGAAACTCGTATTAAAAGTCCAAAAACTTATTATATACATGTGCCAATATTCTGAAAACTTTTATAAAATATGTCATAAACACAACCTATGAGTTGTGTTTGAGAGTACCTCACCAATGGCTTTTACCATCGCCTTGTTCTCATCAATAATTATGGTTAAAAGGGTACGCCCAAGCATTACCTCTTGCTATGTTCTCAATAACCACACATAGGATTTAGCTGTTTCATTAACTAATAACACACAACTAAACATTATAGTTTGATAATGGTGGTTAATTCCTGAAAAATGGCACAAATGGCATTTTATAAATATTTGTCAAGTACGTCACATCAAAGGTGACAACATTCTCAAAATATTGATACGTAGCCCTTGATCTTGCATCAGCCCAAAAACAACTGTCCATACATCCATTCTCATCAACTTGCATAGAATACACAAACCCAGATTCTTTACACTGTCGATCAAGGAAGTAGGCATACAACATTTGTGCATCTCCTTCTTCAAACAATTTCCTTCTTTTTTCTTTCCTAAATAATCCTCGATGTTCTTACCAATACATCCAATGTTAAAATCACCACCATATTCTTTATTCAACACTAACATTATTTTTCTTGTTAGTACACTGGACTCATTCAAAGTGAGAATGAGTTTTTTTTAGACACGCATCACTCATTTATGTCCGCGAAATAAACTAGTACTTCTCGATGTAAGTAGCTCATGGTTGTGTTCAACGACGAACTTGAATACTTTTCACTTCTCACCATCTTTTTTTATACATATCGTTGATTTACATTCAATCTTTGTCTCAGCAGGTTCATGAATGTTTCTTTCTTTTTATTTCTGACTTTCACACCGAAATACCTCCCTTGAGCAAACATACTCTACTAAAATTACTTTTCTGTCCTCTTTTGATAATTGAGTATGGTTGATCCTCATTGCAAAACATTTTCATCTTGCATACGCCTTGTAAAATACTTGGGCATCTTTTACTTTATGGAACTCCTTCCCAACAAATAGCTCAAAATGACTACTACTTAAACTAGAAATCGTCTTTACTCCATCTTCATCTCCTACATTATCTCTATCTTCCATATTCACTCAATCTTCCACCATTCGATATCGATCTTCCACATTCACTCTATCTCCGACATCCACTCTCTTTTTCACATTCACTCCATCTCCCACATTTGGCACATGTAGCACATTCATATCACATTGTTGTACTCCAATTTCTACCTCAATAGTATCATCTTCAATTTCTTGACAATTTCTACTCATTATTATCTCAACTTCGTCACTATCCGAACTTGTCAGAAAATCCTTCATTAAAACATAAAACAATGATCCAAGTGAAATGATAGAAGTCACTCCAATCATGAGACTTTTGTTGTTGTTGGGAAAAAAAATAAAATAAAGAGAAAACAACATAAGAAAGAAACAATAAAAGTATTTTGCTCATTTAAATTAAAGAGAAAATTCAATTGAAGTTAGCTAATGGTATTTTGCTCAACAATGAATGAAAATAAGCTAGAGTGGTTTTGTTTAATTTGCTAAAACGAGTTTATACAATGAACTATGAAATTCTATTAGTCTTGTATGAATTTAATTCTATAGGGTTTAAATAAAGTCCTACAGAGTTATGATCATCCTCTTCATGGAATTTAATTCTACAGGGTTTAAATAAACTAATTCCATTCACGTTCTCTTGGCCCTTTCCATTTGTCTATTGTGTTTTGTCATCTCTATTTAGTTCTTACTTCATATTGCATTGCCAAGTTGTAAATTAATATATGGTCTCTCATTAACCATAGAGTACAAGAAGAAATGGACAATAACAGTTTCTCTCTTCTTTGTGCATTCTTTGTTTCCTCCAGATATCAACTACATCCGCATGACATTGCTAATATATGGTCTCTCATTAACCTATTCTTCAATTTTTTCCCTTGTTGGAAGTCCTTAATCTAAATGTAGAACATAAAAATACCAATGGATTGAAACAAAGGAAGTAAAAAAAAACTACAATGATATGAAAATGCAAACCATCGTGCTACGGCAAGGCTGCAACTAGCTACGATGGAAGGGTGCGATGGGCTGGGCTGGACAGGTGCGACAGGTGAGATGGGTTGCGACGGATGGGCTGTGGAGGTCTGGCAGGCTATGACGGGTGAAGGGTGCGAGGCTGGAGATCTCCAGCTGGCTGTAATGGCCTGAGATGGGTTGCGACGGATGGGTTGTGGAGGTCCGGTGATGTGGAGTGCAGAGGAGGTTTCGGCGGCATGGTGGGTAGTGGGGACTCGGGGAAGGAGTGCAGAGGGGGAAAAGAAATTCTCAGCCAATTTGATTTTGCTATCCTATAACGTGGTTCATGAAATTAACATGAGGATGGCTAACGAAGCATTTGATTTGCTGTCATTGAGAGCCTGAGAATGGCTTACCCATTCAAAAGAAGAACTGTTATTATTTACATTTACTTTTTTTTTTAATTAAATAATTTAAAAATAATGCTAAGTACAAGTTTCAAATAGATAAATTTGGTGTAAAAATTTTATAAAAATGTGGATCCCACTCAAAATATATATATTTTTTTACACATTTTTATGCTATGGTCCACTTTTTTACAATGAACTTATACATAATTTTTCTATTGACGTTTGTAGAAATCATTTCTCATAATTTAATTTCAACAATAAATTGAAAGGAGTTTTAATTATCTCTTCAAATATTTTTGTGCAACTAAAAGTAAGATGAAATATGTGAATTACAATATAAGTAATGATTTATATAAATTTTAAGTGAAAGTCTTGCACGAGTTCTTTGTTACACATTAAAATTTTAAAAAGAAAATCATTTTTATTTATTTTATAGTCACTTTTTTTTAGAAAGGGCTCTCCAAAACTTGTCCTTATAACGTACAGTTTTTCTATATACAATCATCTCGTGTAGACATTGACGTTGTGTAGTCAGCTGGCTACGACAGCTGATATTTATTAAAAAAACAAAAAACAAAAATAAAGACGAATTAAATTAGAAAACAAAGATGGAAACCCATTTCGTTTGGTCAGCTGCCGCAGTGATGCATAGTACAGGGAACTGCTTTTCCAGGTAAAATGATAAGAATAAAACTACTTTGCCGCCCACTCTATATCGCTCCATTTGACCGATTCAATGCATTTTATTTTTTTTTTACTTAATGATTAAGAAAATAATTTTTAATATATTGATGTATTTTTTATATTTTTTAAAATTATTTAAAAATGCTAAAAAATTGTGAATAAAAAAATTGATTAAAAAAAAACACAAATTTTGCACTGTCGGTCACTTGCAGCGGTAAGCTGCAAGCGGCACAGTAGTGCAGCTCAAATGATAATGTTTTTCCCACTTAAAATGCAGTATTGAAAATCTATAAGAGAGAGGAAAAAAAATGTTTACCCTCTGGTAGGTCTTTCCACCGTGTGAGAAGCCCCTCTGCTTGAAGCTTTCGTGTTGATCTTTTTCTTCTTTTACTTTTTCTTTTGTTCCAAAGAGGTAAGGTCTTTACTATCTTCTGTTTGAAGTTTGCTTTGACGTTTGGCCTGGATGGGTTTCCTTATCTTTGTCTAACACTTTTGAAAGACAAGTTTGGGTATGAATGGTGTTTGTGAGTGATGGTACTTTTACTTGGTGAGGTACTTTACCTTTAATATTCGATCTTAGAGTGGGTTTCTGATATGGGTTTTTTTTCTAAATCTTTTCTCTCTTAAAATTCCTATTTTTTTGAAATGTGATTTTGGGGTTCTTTTCTGCTTGGTAAAGCTTGCAACCTGCTCTATTTGGGCACTTTCTTCTCTTTGAGAAGGAATTCTGGAGAATTTGACTTTCTAATTTTAAGTGCGGCACAAGGGTGGAATAGTGTCTCAAATGAATCTTTGAGTTGAGTTGTTTTTCGACTAGAGGGGGCAGTTGGGAAGAGAAAGAGGGAGAGGGATCGAAAAAACACAAAGAGGTCTCGAGAAAGGAAAATCACAGAAGAGTCAAAATTGGATAGAATGAAGGAGGGCTGGGGAAATGGGACAAATTTAATAAATTTGAAACGGCGTCGTTTTTTTTTTTCCACGTCCCGGCCGACTACGTTTTTCTATTATACGGACATTACTTTATAAGATTTATGTTTAGATAGCGAAAATGTTAAAATGTTTGTAAATAATAGTAAAAAAATAATAAAATATTAAATAAAAAATAATAAAAAATAATAATAAAATAAAAAATAATAATAAGATATCATGTGAATCAAAGAGTACCCATACGTACATATTATAATATTAAAAAAATAAATTAGTGTTTTAAATAGTAATCATTTTTATATTTTTGTCTTATTTATTCCGATGGAAGCGGGAATCCTTCGTAGCCATTCACGGAACCCCAAACTGCCACTACAATCGTCGTGCGTAGCCCTCTTTCCCGTGCTTCTTCTTTAGGGATTCCTCTTCCTCTTCCTCTTCCTCCTCCTCTTCTTCTTCAAATTCACAGGGACATTACAAGAGGTCAAAGCCTAGGAGGGACTGGATTGCAGATTTGGTCTCCAACAACGACGACTCTGTCCGGAGTTTATCGATTTATATTGGAGGGGCTAAGCTCTTGGCTGTTCTCCTTAACCGCACTATTTCCGGCATTCCGGTTGCTGATGCGAGAAATTGCCAGCATTTTGGTTAAGTTTGTGCGTGATTTGTAGTTTTGAGCGTTTACTTTGGTATTGTTGGTTATGCTTTGGCTCCAATACTACTTGCTCAATCCCAGCTTAATATTCCTTTTAACAGTATCAGGTAATGAACTTGATATGCTATCTGCTTCCGGCCATTGTGTGTTATAGTTTGGGGATTATGAGTTATGGTGCAACTTACATTGGCGGGAATTGCTTTTATTAATTGATTAATTAGTGTCATTTTGAACATCTAGATTCCGTTGTTAGAATATTATGTTAGAATATTACTTAGAATATATTCATAATATTCTAGTACGTATGGAAATATGACTTATTTTTTTACCATCTTTAGTTTATTGTGTAAATCAATTAATATCAATTAGTATTATTGATTTATTGTGTTTCTATTATTTCTCTAGCATCACTTCCCTATGGAAAATGCTGCTCTTCCCGCTGGAGCTCCCACTGGGATATTTTATTTTTTATTTTACTTAGTAATTAAGAAAATGCTTTTTAATAATGTTGTAATTTTTTTTTTAAATATTTAACAGTGTTAAAAAATACATGTAAAAAAAAGCAAAAATAAAAAAATCCAAAATACACTAGCGGGAGCCCCCAGCAGGAGCTCCCAATGGTGGCTGTAGAGCCACCCTTTCCCTATAAATGGGAACATATATTATGCATTGAAGTACAATTCGGAATAGCAAAGATGTAGCTCTCTCTCCATCTCTCTCTTTTCTATATTTTATTTTATTTTTATTTTCCACATGGTATCCGAGCCTTTGGCTCGATTATGTGGACTGTTTATTTTAAATTTCTCCCGCTAGCATTACCTCTTACAAACTTTTCTCAGTTACGTCCCTTCCTCATCTTCTTATTTTATTTTATTTTCATTTTCTACAAATTGTTTAAAGTTTTACTACGGAGGAGGAAGAAGATTGGGGATGTTGGAGTTGTTTCGCTTATTAACTTGGCTCCAGCTTTGACAAATTTGGGTTTGAGTTGGTGCAATTTGATTACAGATAAAGCTCTTGCAGCGATTGGGAGGGCAGGTTCTATCAGAACTTTGAATTTGCAAGGATGTTCTTTAATTACCGATGGTGTAATGGCTTCTTTGGCAACAATGTTTTTGTTAAGGTCTTTGAAAAAGTTGGTTCTGGCATGCGGCCAAAAGTCTGGAGCTACATCACAGCCACTCCTTACGATACACCTCCATTGACAAATCCCTTCACCATCTCATTTGTACGATGGTGGCCTCAATTCTCTTATTGTTCTTTTCATTTTGATCTTGTTCCACTACATGAAAAGATGGTATGTAAAAAGAATGGTGTCTTGGGTATTTTTCCGCCGTTATTTTTTGGCAAGCTTCTCGCCTCTCGGTGCTTTCCCACCTTCAACACTACTTGTTTTGGAATCAAATTTCAGAATTAAGGTTGCATGGTACAAATCATCCGATCTGTAAAAGACTCGATCCCAACGCTATGGTATTTTTCCGGAATCCTTTTTCGGCAAGCCTGTCACCGCTCGGTGCTTTCCAACCTTCAATGTTGCTTGTTATGAAAAAAAAAAAAATCAGAATTAAGTTCGTATGGTACATATCATTTGAACTATGAAAGACTGATCCCATATGCCGTCACATCCATGCATCTGTAGTATCGTTATTAGTTGTCTTCTCATTTTTAATTGGGTTTCGAGCTTCTAATTTTGGTCCTATAGGTGACCATGGCCATATACAGCCCTTTGTTGGCCACAACTCTAGATTTGATGCTCCAGTTGCAAGTCACTTCGTCCCCAACACCATTTTTAGTATTTTACCATCTCATATGCTATCAATCAATGGATATGAAGGCTACACTCAAATTTCAAACTCATGATTTCAAAATTTTTCATCCTAAGTTTGAGGGAGGATCTGAGGATGTTAGAATATTACCATACTTGGAATATTTTCATAATATTCTAGTATGTATGGTAATATGACTTATTTTCTACCATATTTAGTTTATTATGAAAATCAATCAGTATCATTGATTTATTTGATTTCCATTATTTCTCTAGCCTCATCCCCCTATGTCCCTATGGTATATGTAGCCCTCACAGTTTCTCCCCCATTCTCTGTCTCTCTCTCTCTCTTCTATATTTTATTTTCTACATCCCTAACCAGTTAAGTCCTCCACTGGATGTGTGTTCACAATTGTCTTTTTCTTGGTGGATATTAGCCACAATGTATACCAACTGGAGCATACAACTGCTGGTTTCCCCTAGATCTGTTTTGCTTCATGAATAGATGTACTTGTGTAACTTCTTCATTTGACGGGAACATGGTTTGATTTCCATAAAAAGGGCTTAGAGAAGCTGGGGAAAAAAAGAGCCTGGAAGTCTTTGTTCAGTTTTCAGCTAATGCCATCTTGCTGAATTCATGCGCATGCACATCTCTGTGTTGCAGGTATAGTGTTAGGTCGCATGACCTGTTTAGTGACGGCTCCAAGATCTTTAAATTAGGGTATTCCAAATACAATAACAAAGATATAATAGAGAAACAGGACATGAGATTTACAAGTGCTGTTATCAGACTTATCAGCTTCTAGGTTTTTGGCCAGTTCTCTGATTAGATAGATGAGTAGTATCAAGAGTCATGATACAATTCTACTATCTTACTACCTCTGTGAAACTTGAATGCATGACTACGTTACCAGCATGTTCAAAGTCAAGCTATAAGATTTTTGAAAGGTAGCCAAATTTAACACTGGCTGTCAACCTATCACAAGCTTCCTCCTCTGGGCTTCGGATGGGATGTGTATTAATATAGTGCACAAAGCACTGACACGGGGGGAGGAGTTGAAGTCTAGCTAGTACATATTGCTTACTTCGTTGGAGGTCTATAAATTCAATTTTTTGTTCTTATTTCGAATTTCAAGTAGCATAGGATTTATGTTTTACTTTTATGGAACTCCCTCAAAGTTAATCTGTTCTGAGTTCATCATTGCTGTCTTACATTTTTCTCAAGCACTTATAGATTAAAACGTTAATATTCAATGGTCATATTCATGTGAGATTTATCCACCCTGCAGTTCACAGTCAAGAGCTGATCCTAACCCGTCTCTTAGAGCATTGGCATTGGACTCATCAAATGAGTCTAATCTCTAAAATTTGATGATTTCTGCTTTAAAATCCTACTATTGGATTCACCATATATCCAAATCTCAAACTTTTAACTACAGGACTTCTTCATGCATCTTCAAATTTGGCGATCTACTGTTGATTGGCTATCCACATATTTTATTAGTAAAATAACATTTCCGGATCATTTCTTTTCCACCTGATGTACTCTAACGTGGATGAAGTCTTTGTGATTTTTTCTACTTAATATTCATGTGCTTTTTTCTTTGTGTATAAACTGGCCCCAAAATAGGTTGAGGAAAAAAATTGGGTTGGTAAAATGTGTTTGTTGGATAATTAGGTTGAAGAAAAAAATTAATTGGGAAAAAAGAATTTAAGTATCAAATTAAATTATTAATTAATATATAGTTAGTGTAATTGCAAAATATGAAAGAAAAAATTAAAAATATTATTATTAAAAAAGTAATATTATATTATTATTTTGATGAATCTAATGGCTAATCCAATGTGAAATTATGGATAAGGAGGTTTTCGATATATGGAAAATATGTATTTTTCATCAAAATTTGAAGATAAATTTGATGAATCCAATGCTAGTGTTCTTATGGCTGTCAATCCAACCAAAGTCGATATCTGTGGTGAGGGTTTCCCATATGCTTTTCAAACCTAGTTTCTCTCTCATTTTAGTTGGTTGGTCAGGTCTATTTTTCTATCCCTTCCAACTTATCAAAAAAAAAAATCTATCCCTTCCAAGTTAGGGTTCGTTTTTGTTGGTTATGTTTTGATTTCAGGAAAGTCCTGAAGGAGTTAAATGCCAGAGAATATCCCCTCATCTCCCTGATTCTGTAGTTTCTTAATTAATGTGGTAATGCACATTATATCGCCTTTCCTACGATGTTCACAATGATCTTTATTCTCTAGGCATCTGCTTTATTTTCTTAACTTAGCTGGTTTCTACTTTCTTGCAAGATTCATAACCTTTTAGTGTTACAAAATAATGAGAACCTCTCTTTTTACGTCAGATTGTCAAATGAAGATGATGCATACAAAGAGACAATGTAATCTTTATGATGCGAAGTTTCAAAAGATGGAGTTTGGTTCAAGTTAGTTCAAAATATAAAATGGATGTCTCAATTTTACATTATAGTTCAGAGCCACTAGCCTCAATTCCTATTTCTTTAATATAATGGTGGAATTGTGTATTAAATTGGGAGTTAATCTAAATATCATTTGCAAATATACATTATACCGAATAGTTATGCCCTGTTGGTTGTCAAGGAGAAAGGGGAAGAAACCTTTTTTGTAATTGGCACGTATAGAAACTATTCAGTCTGCTTAATTTTTGCTTTTCATTGCTCATTTTCAAGGTGTGGGAATCTCTGTCAGATGTGTCTTACTGCAGGACACTAGTTGTTATTTATGATAGACATTGTATCCTTCAAGTTGGTTTTACAGCTAAATCTTTTATTGGTGATGATGAGGCTGTGGCTGTGGATGCCAATAAACTAATGCAAAGATAACTCGAGCAGAATCTTATGAAATCTGGAGATTGTAAGTTATTTGAAGGAACTTCCTATTGGAGGTTCAAGTATTCGACAGTGTCATAAACTCTAAGTTCTCCACCAAAACAAATCATCTTGAAACCATATATTTTACCTGATTTTGCAGAGAGCTACCTGGCAACCTATCTCTTTATCCTCGGAAGTCTAAGCTGCCATTTCTGCCTTTAAATACACAGGTATCATGCATGGACTGAAGTTGACTTTTCTTGGCAAGTGCAAGGTTTTAAAAATGTTCCTTTCAAAGAGAAACTTATACCAGCCTCACTTTGCTGGCGGTAAAGTCTGCAGCCACTTGGAAAGAAAGGAATTGCAATTGTTGGTGGTGACACAATTAGGGGTTTTACTACTTCTGGTCAGGTGCTTCTCTCTTAGATTACTAATTTTGAACTCTGGTAATTCATCATTGATTGAGGAGAGTTAAACCGTGTAGCTGCTTTCTTCCTTTTATTTTTCATTCCCTTCTCTCGAATTGTTAATTCTAGCTATCAAAGGATGCTTGGCATGATAGATGTTCAGTATCCAGGGAACAGTGAAGCTTCATAGGGTCTTTCTGTCCAGGTGCAGGTAGTCTGCATCTTCATAGACATCTATTTCACCGAGTCTCTCTCTGAGACAGTGCCCAGATCGTTACGCCTTTCGTGCGGGTCGGAACTTACCCGGCAAGGAATTTCGCTACCTTAGGACCGTTATAGTTAAGGCCGCCGTTCACTGGGGCTTCGGTCGCCGGCTCCCCTGTCATCAGGTCACCAAATTTCTTGACCTTTCGGCACTGGGCAGGCGTCAACCTCCATACATGGTCTTACGACTTTGCGGAGACCTGTGTTTTTGGTAAACCGTCGCCCGGACCTGGTCACTGCAACCCCCTTTGTGATAGATATAAATGGTTTCCTCCTGAAAGGGAAAGGGAAATTAAGACTCATATCCATATTAAGTTAATTGTCTCTCCATTTCGAGGGTTTGTGATCACTAGCTCTAATTTTGCTGCACCTATCTAGTTGTTAGAACATAAAATTGTTTGGGTTACTCTTCTTATCCTCACCTTCTAAATCATTACAAAATGCTCTCTCTCTCTCTCTCTCTCTCTCTCTCTCTCTCTCTCTTTTTAAGGCGTTAATTTGGATATTTAGGCTCCATTTGGATAGACAGTTTAGATGAGATGAGATGAGATGAGATGAATAGTAATTTAATAAAATATTACTAGAATATTTTTTAGTATTATTTGTATTTAAAAAGTTGAATTGTTTATTATATTTTTGTATAGGAATTTGAAAAAGTTATAATGATTGAAATGAGATGAGATGAGATAAGAGGTTTGTGTAAACAAATGGAGCCTTACTAAACTCTCCCTTTGGAGGAGATGAATGGATTATTAGTGTCGACGATTTGGAAGGCATAATTCAGAGCATGTATGGTTAGGTTTCATTTGTATACATGGTGCGATTTGGCATTGTCTTAACCGAACTTTCTGCATGGTGCACTGTGCACTTGTATGGTCTGGAGAGGCTTACTTGTCTTATAGTTTTAAGTTCAATATCTGTATTTGGTTTTATTGCTTGTTGTTTTGTTTGGTTCAATAATACACGCTCATTCTAGTGAGTTTTAAGGGCCGGATTCCTTTAAAAAGTATGCATTTCCTATTCCAACACGACAGGATAAATAAGTGTTGAATTATGCTAACTACCCCCTTTTTTAAAGCATTGCAAGTAACATTCTTATGTATCTCTGGTATAAAAACATGTTTGTTTTTCATTTTTTATGTGTTTGAGTATACTGACTGGAAGTTCAACTGATCTTTCAACTTCTGGCGAACCTTATGAGGACACTTCCAAACTTGGGCGACAAGGAAATCAGATTCATTTGTAGTTCTGAATTTGCATAGGTGATATCGTGACCATGCTCCTCAACGTTTCATGATGAGAAACTAGTCCATTAATTGCCCACTTCCCAGTACATGCTTCACTCATTTTTGTCCAAACTATTCGGTGGATTATATATCATGCCGATGTATGAATCTCCAAATACTCCGTTCATATCCTTTAATTTTGAACGTTAAGAAAGAAATGGAGAAATAAATCGATGAATCATTCAACAAGATTAGAAGAGACAAAAATGGAAAAAACTTTCATTTCATGTTGTCACAAATTTACATGTGTGTGATCCCTATAATAAATTCGTGGCATGTATAAAAAAAATTACAAAAAAAAAAATCAGTGAATAGAAGGCCAAAACAATGAAAAGAATCAGTGGCGGCTCTCGTATATGTCTGTCTACACGGGGAGCTAAGCTGAAAGCACCCTGATCATGTATCCGTGTTACAGAGAAGACCTCTCCCAAGGCAGCAAACCGGTAAGAGGGTCAACAAGATAGGCCGAAATGAAGTCCCTCAGGCCAGTATCCCAAACCTCGCAGAAGCGTAACTTCCAATTCAGCGGCTCAATGGCTTCAGTCCCTAACCCAGGTGCTCTATCTTTTGATCCTTTATTTTGATCCTCCCGCCAGTCAACAACGTAGGTAGCAACCCTTCTGAAGAACTTGGCTTTAAATGTCTCCCACACCTGGTATTTGTAGTGGTTTAAAACGGCAGTGCTTTCTAGCATATTCAAGTACCTGAATCCTTCCCTAAGCTGAAAGTGATGCACCACATTCAGAAGAGAAGTGTCGAGCAAATCTGGACGCACAATAGATTTGTGCCGCTCAGGACTTTGCAGCCGGCAAGTGTACCCAACGGTTACCCCCTGTACTGGAGGTGAACTCAACCCAGATGGCCCAAAGCTGTGGCAAGCTGTTCTGATTTCTGCGATTGAAGTGGAAGACGAAAAATGGGCAACCATGGACTTGAGCGAATTCTGACCAGGAAGACCATCTCCTTTTGGGTGACGAAACGAACGAGGGAAGTAGTAGAATTCATCAACATCAAAGAATCCCACCCACTTGCATTCATTTCTTGCTCTCAATGCACAATGTGAAAAACCAGCCTCTTGGGTTTTAATCCACGGCCAGCTCTGCCTACTAACATTGTAGTTTTGAGAGTCGAGCTCTTTAATCACCTCGTCAATGCCATCATCGCTGTTGTTGTCATAGATAAACCAGCGTTCGACCCCTAGCCAGGCGTGGTACATAATCCACTCTCGCAGCGCTGGCGCTTGGTTCCATACCATGCTACACACACACAGCTCATACTTGCTCCGATTTTGCTTGTTCTCCTCAGACTTGGTGTCGTGAATTCTGGCCACAGAAGGCATAGGCTCATGAATATGAGCTCTGGAATTGGCATGACTAATGGCTACCCTAATTCCCTGAGCCCTCTCCGGGTTGTTCCTAATGCTCCGAGGCAACAGGCACCGAACAACTTCCTGTGCAGCCGAAACAGCTCGAGTTTTGAACACAAACCCTTCATCGCTCCCCCAATTCCCAAACCCAAAATGGCATCTAAATTGGGTCGGATCCGATTTCTTATGCGGCCGAAGATTTAATCCCTTGACGAAAACAGCCACCGTATCTCCGTCCAAAACCGCCTCATAAGCCAACTTCTCCCACGAATACATCGTCTGGTTAGCCCCCACGGACCACTCATAATGGCCCGCCTCGCCGCTCCGAAGCCTCCGCAGATCTACGGCGGCGGTCGAGTAATTCACCGGCTGTAGCGGACACCTCACAATGGACCGAAGCGCATCGTACGGTTCAGTGGACAGCACAGGTCGAATACCCACTTCTTGGCTCCTCTTATCTTGAAGAAGCTCGCCGGAAGCGTTCAAGAATGTGGAGTAAACGCATTCCAACTCTTCGCTTTCATGGAGTTTATTAGACACCAGTAGGAGCAGGTGATCGGGGAACAAAACCCTATCCTCTACTCTCAGGGGCAAGAATTTGTCGTGGAAAGAATCAAGAATAGAACTGCTGGGGGACGAGGACAAGAGGGTTAAGGTGGAGGAGGCTCTGAGAACAGGTCGAAACGACACGGGGCCAATCGAGAAGCGATCGGAGGACAAGAAGGCTAGGAAGACAAAGAAGGACAAGCAAAGAACGAAAGATCTAAGCGACAAGTAGTGTCCCTGCGAGTACGGCCGGCCCATACGCTTTCGCTTGCGGCGTTGTTCCGAATCCATCTCTCTTTCTCTTCTTGATCGGAAACCAAACGTTAAACGGAATCGGAAGAAGAAGTAATTAAGAAGAAGAAGAAGGTGAATAATAAAAAGAAAAAGAAGAATACAGAGAGAATGTGGAAATGTGGTGCCGTGCCGACAGTGGTTTATATTCTTTTCTTGGGCGTCGGATTGGAACGCGTTAATTGGTGGGGGAAAGAAAGATTTTGATTGGTGCGGGCTGTTGAGTATTCGTTAATTCAAATGAGTTGCTGCAGTTCGAGTCCAAACCCAACTCGCCAACCAAGTGTGAAGTTGTGTACTTTGACTTTACACCTATTTGTTGTCTCTCTTTTTTATTATTCCCTTTTTTTTCTTTTTCTTTTTTTACTTTTGTTTGCTGTATATATATATATATATACACACATATAATTGCCAATAAAGCCATTATTATAATAAGAGAAGCAAAAGCCAGATTGGATAATTTTTTATTCTATTGCTTGGCTTTAGAAAAGGAATTTAGTTAACATCTTTCCATTTTGGTGCTTTGACCTATTGATTTCCGTTTGCCAATTTTTCGTGGCATTAACTTTTATCGGCTTAGAAGGAAGTAAACTTCTTCCTTTGCCATGAGATTTATTGCCTTTTATGAATTCCTGATTTCTTTATTGCCTTTTATTATTCTTTTATTAATTTTAGGAAATCAGAGACATTGATTTTTTTATTTTTTATTTTTGGTTTAAAGGGAAACTGTCATCATTCATTCATTAGATAAATTTATATCCATGACTAGATATATTCTGAGATGTCCTCATATCAAATATGACATCATAAATCAAAATAATGCATTTAGAGTTTCACCAGTACACTATTTTCTTTTGTGATTGGTATAGTTTTCACTGTTGTTGATACTCTCTGCAGACAAACATTCAAGAGACAACATTCTTTGTCTACACAGAGACTCAACCTCATCCTTCATAGAAAGAGAAGGCTCAACCTCTACAGACAAACGTCCGAGAGACAAACTTTTTTTTTAATTAACAATAAAGAAACCAAAAATAAAAGTAATAAGATAGATGTGAAAAATAACGAATTATATTTTGGACCAACACAAATAGACTTTGGAATCTGTGACATCCCGTGAAAGCAGCACACTCATTTCTTTTCAGCTACAAAAGTTAGATTTGAAAGGTCTAATGGTGGCGAGTCTGGTGATCTAGTACGTGTATCGAGAAGATTTATCGGAAAAGGTGGCATGTGAGGACCACGCGTAGATGTGGGTTGCGCATGAGAACTACGCATAGTGATTTTTACAAAATCACTACTTTCCTTCGAAAGATTTTCGACCTGTAAATCTACTTGTACCGCGCATGTCTCTCAAGAGCTGCTGGAAGCATTGCTCTTTAGAATAATTGTAAGAATTAAATGGCATTTCAAACCAATAAGAGCACCAAACACGAAATAAAAACGTTGAGCCAAAAAAGAAAGATGAAAACAATCAACATGTTTGGCAAGTCATTACCTCCGAGAGTTTCAGCAACTATGATGGCAAGTGAGGAGGTTGCGAGACTAGGTCGAGTGTGTCATTACCTCCGAAACTAAGGCTACGTTTAAGTGTTGAGGTATTTTCAAATAATCTGAATTTATTTATGAATAGTAGTGTTTTGTAGATTTTATTGAAATGTGTTTGAATATATCAAATAGGTTGAGATATGTATTTGAATGTATAAAATAGGTTGAGATATGATTAACTTTTTATGAAAAGTTGAAAAAGTAGTAAGTTTTATCAATGAGATGGGTTTGACACTCAAACTTAGCCTAAGGGTAACTACATGGCGACTGAGGGTGGTGGGTGGGTGGGTGGGTNGGGGGGGGGGGGGGGGGTATTGGGTTTTGTGACGTCGGTAGAAGTTAAGAACAGTGAAATGGAATTTGGAAAAAAAAAAAAAAAATTGAGTTGTGCACATTTTAGGTCACTTCATGTATATTCCAAGTTAATCTTATTCCTTTTATATACTAATAAAACCAAATTGCAAATTGGTTCCAAAATATAGAGGGAACTCTAACAACGTGGGGAAACTCCTAACGTATTTGATAGTGTCCTTGTAGAGAGGGAAAAGGTTGTAAGATAAAAGGTAGCTCGAACATTATTCTAGCAAATGAGTTGTGTAGTCTTTAGCACAAAAAGGTAGATAACACCACATTCATCCTAGGAGTTCATATGTTGTCAAAAAATAAAGCTGGTGAAATAGAACTCCCACTTGGTGCATACATATATTAGTATTAATATTAATATAGCTGGCATTGGATAGGGTAAGGTTTCTATGTCCATACAAGAGCGCCAGACCACTCAATGTATTAAGCTGTCTTTGTTTCTCTTTGACAAGTATGGTATCAACTCCTTTGTCTTTTCGATAAGCTCTCCTCTATTTTATAACATTTCTGGCAACTTTCATCTTTGCCTCCCATTGAAATGGCCAAAAACTTCACTGGCAGATAGACGCAGTGACATAGGCTTTTGTTGGTCACTATAGCAATTTTAAAACCCTTCTAATTAAATCGTAGGTATATATGGCCAATGCATTTTCTTATCTTTTTTAATGTCTGTAGCTAGCCAGGAAACGTCCATTTTCAGCCCTCCTTTTTTCCCTTTCCTTTTTGGGTTCTAAAATATGGGCAATGGTACCAGCATGCCTTCTTGCACCCAAGAAGGAAAAAAAAAAAAAAAAAATCCACCCACCCCATGCGTGAGTTTTGTTCTCAGGAAAATAAGAGAAGTTGATTTTCTGAGAAGGTCATGGCGAATCATGCGTGTGGAGGCGGGTGATTCAAAATGACTTCTGTACAAAGTTAATGGAGTTTTCTCCGTCCCATATCTATTTTTAGAAGGAAATTGTTGTCTGTATTTACAATTTTATATACCGAACCATACATGCTAACGTGTCAGTTATTTATAAAATGATGAAGATTTTAAAATCTTAAATTCAAATGTTTTTTAAAATATAATAAAAAAATTAATAAAATGAAACTGTAACTCAATTCGTGAAGTTATGCCTACATATAATATTCCTTTAAAAACAAAAAATTCTTCCAAGTTTAAACCTAACATTTTAACGAAACTAAACCTAACATTTTAGGTCTAAAATGTAAAATGGATGCTTTTATACCTAAAAATCTTGGGAACATGTCTGGCAAAAACGTGGAAGTGGAACTAAATGATGACTTTTCTCACACCAAGTTTAGAAATATAGTAGATTTAAATCATTAATTCCTTATTTTCCTTTTGTTTTTCTAACTCTTTGAATCTTTAGTGGTTTGAATTGACCCTACTAGTGCTGTGGCCACATGTATGAATATTCTCCATATATGGTGGAAATTGCGAGTAGGGAAAGGTTTAGATACATAAAGTTTTTAACTCATTTTATTTAATTATTATAATTTTTTTAAATTTTCATATAAAATATAATAAATAATTTAAATATTAAAATATTATTAATATTAAAAAATAATATTTTAATAATATTTATTTAACTTTCATCATATCTTAACTCCAAATCTCCGTAAACTCAGAAACCTGAATTGGCTCAAAGTTAGGATTCGTTGAATAATCTCTTGGGAAATAAGTCCATTGCCACTTCGGCATTTCCGATTTTTCTTTTCAACTATTTTTTTATATAGAAATAATCTGCTGATTACTCTCTTGGACACGTATAATCTTATCCCATTATCCCGCATACATTTGCGGAATTATTGGGACATAACAACTCCAAGGAGAATTATTAGACAAGTATGGTACTGTTGAACTCTTCACCCACAATTTAGGCATTTCGGCGTGTTTGTTTTTAGAGATAAGATGAGATGAGATGAATTGAGATTAAAATTAAAAGATTAAATAAAGTTTCGTTAGAATATATTTTTTAATATTATATTTATTTTAAGATTTGAAAAAGTTGAATTATTTATTTTATTTTATATGAGAATTTAAAAAAATTGTAATGATGAGATGAAAAATTTTCAAAATTTTCAAAATTTTAAATTTTAATCATGAAAATAAACAAAATTTAGTCTCATATTTCTCTCTCTTTCTTTTTTTTTTCTTTCTTTCTTTCTGACAAATGTATTAGGGGCTAATAAACATGTTAAAACGATAAAAGAGAGGAAAAATGGAAAAATATAAAATTTTATTTGTGAATTTATAATCTATTATCAAATCATAGAATAATGAGAATATGATTAGTAAATAAATAATAAATAAATATTTTCTTGGATGAGCTAGCGCCATAGGTCCAACTGCAGAGCATGGGTCGACGTCTATATATAAAGTGAAGGGAGAAGGCGAGCCATTGTGTAGACAAGGACATTTCGTTAACTTTATAGATAAATCTGTGTTACTTTAAAAAAAATAAAATAAAATAAAATAAAAACTTCCGAGAATATTTTATGATCAATATGAAGTGGATCAGTGGAATATTCTTTGATTATTTCATGCAGTACCCTCTCTTAATCATTGAAACCAATAGGTAATAGTTTTTGTTTTAAATAATTTTTTGAAATAGACTGTCATGCCACTTGCCTTTACTTTCAGAGCCTTATAATTGAAACAAACCAATCCATCCATCTATACAGATTTTTTTTTTTTTTTAAAGGAGTTAATAATTTCTGACTTTTGAGTTGTCATGAGCCTGCCCACGTACTTCACTCCCAAATGGAGCCACTTCATTGTTTAGTGGTCATTTAATCATTGGGTTTTTTTTTTTTTTTTTGAATGTTTGTAATATTTTATTTTGTTTTTGTTTTCGGGGAATATAAAGAATCTTTTATCATTTTTGACGAGTGGCTAATTGTTAAATTAAGGGGTTAACATATTTAGTGATATATATATATCACTTATTTTAGACTTGAATCCCTTCTCTAAGTACTCATTTTTCTCTTATCTTTTTCTTCCTTATTCGTCTTCCTTCTCACCTATTATTCTGTTATTTGTAATTTTGTTAACTTGTAATTTTGTTAATCTTGTTTTAATGCAAATTGTTATTTTCTCATTCTACTCATTATATGCATTTGTACACATGCATATGATGGGTTTTATTGCCTATTACTAACTGTGCATACTCTATTTCATGATTCTTGTTAATTCTTACATCTTTTTTAGTGCTTCCTTTCTCCCTTAGCTTCCGCATCCTTTTTTTGGTATATATATCAACACTTTAATTGGATGACAAATTAGGAGGAATAGTATGACGAATTAAATAAACCTGATTCTCAAAAGATTTATCTTTCTTTTGACTAGAATCAGAATCATTTATTTGCTCATTATCAGAAGGAATATCCTAATCAAGTTGTTTTTCAATTTTAAAACATAAAAACTCTTGTTTTAAAGAATCATTTTAAGATTTGAAATTATTAATCTCATATTTGAATTCAATAATTTCTTTTTCAATAATATTCACTTCACATTGTAAATCATTTGTAGAAACATTTTTGAATTTTTTCTTTTGAAATCTTTTCAAAGTGTCTTGAAAACTAATTTTTTGTTTAGAGTCTTAGGTTCTTGGCGAACCATCGTCTTCTTGAAGTTGTGAAGATATTCTTCTTTAAGATCTGGATTAGTAATTTGAGAAATCAAGGTTAACAAAAGATTTTCTTGTTTTTTAGCTTTGGTTAAAACATTGATTATTTTACTCAAAGATTTGCAATAAGAATCATTGCAGTCAAGTTTAATATTATGATAATTAGAGGGTTCAGTTTCTAAGTGATACTCTGAATCACTAGAACTAAACTTTTTTAATATCAGCAAGCATTTGATTAATTTTATCAAAAGTTCTGGCCTGTTTGTTTTGAAAGTCAATCCTTGGCCGATCTTCTAGTAAAATAATTAAAGGTTTTTCCATAAGTTTTAAAACAGATTTTGAAGATGACGTAGAAATAGATTTTTTTTATCTTTTCTTTAATACGATCCAGCTGGTGTCCAATAGTTTGGAGAGTTAAATTAACAAAATTGTTCTGTTCAAAATCTTTTTGTTTCTTTAAAAACATTTGTCTCCTTGGACTCAGTACTGGATATTTTGATGGGAGAGGCTCTTACCTCAGATCCCTTATGAGAAATAAAACTTGCCCTTGGCAACAACTAAACAGAACCAACATGCAAAAATTTATAACCTTTTACCCGAAAATCTTGAATATTTTTTGGCGTAAATAGGCAACATTTTTCATGGATTTTGGAAATGGCATAAGTTTGTTCAACAATTCTAATATTGAATTTAGTATTAAAGGCAGACTGAATCCAATAAGTTTTGTGAAATCTCTCTTTGGAATATTCCTTCGATTGAAATTAATAAAATCAATTTCTTCAATAGAAAAGTCTTCCTCATTAATAATATCAGGGGTATATACCTAGAACTAATAGATGAATTAGATATAAGCATTATATTCATTTTGTCACCAATCAAACCAGAACTTCACACTTCAGTATCTGATTACTCTCATCCCTACCGCAACCTTAGACATTTTCCTGCCCTGCACATTCTCTTGACAAACGAGTCTTACAGATGTGGCTCTAGGTAGCCAACAAAAATAGGAAGTAAAGCATATAAAGTAAGAATTCAGTGTTTGGAGGATAACAAAATAGATGAATGAAAAGAAGTAAGTAATCGATTAGCAACCAGAACCAAACTTGGCTCTGATACCAAAAAATGATGCGCTAGCTAAGGGAGAAAGGAAGCACAAAAAAAAGATGCAAGAATTAACAATAATCAAGAAATAGAGTATGCACAGTTAATAGCAGGAGGTAAAACCGACCACATGAATGTGTGCAAATGCAGATAATAAGTAGAATGAGAAAATAACAAATTGCATTAAAATAAGATTAACAAACTTACAAATAAACAGAATAATAAACAAAAAGTGGAAGAAGAGAATGAAGGTAAATGAGGAAGAAAGTGGTAAGAGGAAAATGAATACCTAAACAAGGAAGTCCAAAATAAGTGATACCCTCTTCTGAAGCAAGGTTCCCCTTTTATAGATGAAGGAGGCGCCTATTACAATTAAAGCAATAAAGTGAACAGTAAATAGTAATTTCACTTTTACTATTCATTCACGTGAAATCAAGATGCTTTTGTAGCAGACAGCTTTCTCAGCGCAATTATGGGAGAGTCATCTTTAAACATTAAAAGTAGCAAGAGTCTAGCAGTAGGAGACCAATCAGTATTTTTAGGACAGTAGTCTGTCTTTTGCCAATTAGGTGAGGTGGCCAATCAATCTTGGGGACGGTAGCCTTCTTTGTCGATTTGTGTTGACGGATCATTCATTTTCAGATGATCTTGATGTATCTTAAGAGTCATGTCCAAATATGTTGCCATATGGACCTACAACTAAAGCCTCTGATGATGCTTCCGACTTATTATTAAGGGCCTGGATTAGTGGATATCCAGGTGATGTTGATCAATGAACAATAACAGGGAATGCCTCTGTGTTTTTCATATCTGTAACAGTTTAAAGGAAGTCTTTGATTATATAATTATAACATCTTGAGTATAGGGATATATATCCCACAATTTAACAAAGAAGTAATGGACCATGAAATCACTTTTTCGCTCATAACTCTATTTTAAAATCCAAGGAACCTTGTATTTTTTGCAGAAATTGAGAAAGTAGGGAAAGTTTTCATCATGGCAGTCTAATTTGGAAACAACTACATTAGCAAAGCATTTAAAAGATTGTTGAAGTTGTTCAGGGAAAACATTAGGAATGGGGCCAAACCAGTTCCATCATTTTAAGAATCAAATGGGAAGTTTGCCTTTGAATTTCTTATCGAAATTAAGAAACTAAGAGTGACTCATATCTACAGTCTGGAATAGCATGCATTTGGACTAGGCAGCAATGTAATCATAATAACGATAAACAATTTTAGAATTGGGAAGTCTTTTGGAAGTAAAGGGGTGAGTACCCCAGTCTTTTTCACTAACAATGTTTAAAATATAAGCACTTTGATTTATCTGTCTTGTCATAAATGAGTTTAATAATAATGGATTCTATCAGGAGTAGAATACCAGAATAATATTGGAGGTTTTTTGCTAAATTCTCAGGAATCCAGTGAAGACCAAGAGGAAAATAGCTGGACGCAATTTTAAAGGGATCTGTATATATAGATCAATTAGATTCAATATAAAATATATATGTAGAATAAACTTTTTTAATATACTCAGTTTTCAAAGCAGAAAAAGACTGAATAGATTTGACAGTAGAAATGTTTGGCATGAGGATCATAAGGAGTATAAATAATAAACAAATGAAACAGGTTTAATAGTAGGGATACAACCAAGAGTAGTAAATCTGTTAGCAAATTCTAGGGGGAAAGCAGGCTCATTTTTTATGAGCTCAGTATCAGGAGTTAGGGGGAAGGGGAGAACAACAATCTGTTTTCCTTTAGCTTTCTTCTTGCTCATGGTTACTACAAGAATTTACGGGTAAGGAAATCATAAATAGAATTGTCAGAACCTTTAATATACTCAATATCAAAATCAAATACACTTAAAAATAGCTTACTATTGAGTAAAAATATGTTTTGATGCAATGTTTTCAACATATTTTTCTAAAACATATTTATCATTTTTGCAATCAATACATAATAAGAATTTTTTTATTTAATAAATCACTCTGGAATTTATAAATACATAGTAATATGGATAATATTTCTTTTTTAATAGTACTATAATTAAGTTATGCAGTATTTTAGAATTTGGAATGGAATCGAACAATTTGTTCAGATGAGTCTGGTGAAACAGTTTGTTTCAGAATGTCGTCATAACCAATGTCAGAGGCATCTATTTCAATAATTTTAAAAAAACCAGAAGTAGAGATACAAAGGCATAGAAAAGTTTTGACATGTGTCTTGATTTATTTAATAAGATTAGTATGTATATCATACCAAGTAGGAGGATTGTTATGTAGTTTTCAAATAATGAGCAACATTGTTTTCTCATATTTTGGTAGAATTTAGCAACATAGTTAAGTGAACCAAGAAATCTCTGCAATTGAATTTTATCAAGAATGACACCAAGAAATTTGTCGGCAAATTCAATAGCCCTGTTTATGGGTCTAATTTTACTTTAAAAAATATCATAACCAAAGAATCTAATCTTGGCTTGAAACAATTTAATTTTTTTAGCAAAAACAACTAAACCATTTAGTCTAATGATATCTAGAAACGATTGTAAATGTTTATAGTGTTCATCAATAAATTTAAAAAATATGAGAACATCATCAATGTAAACAATGGTGAAATGGGTGAATGAATTGAAGATATCATTCATAATATTTTAGAATTAACTAGGGGCATTTTTTAGATCAAATGCATCACATTCCACTCGTAGTGTCCAAATAGAATAGTAAAGGCAATCTTATACTTATCTAACTCGCTAATCTGAATTTGTCAAAATTCCGACTTTAAGAAATAATAACTGCATCACATAACCTATGAATTAAGTCATTTTTATTGGGGATAGGATACCTAATCTACTCTAAGACTTTGTTCAAAGGAGAGTGGCTAGATTTAACCATCATTCTTCTTTGACAAAACTAGTTTTAACAATATTTAAACTATTTTTAGGAACATAATAATTTTCAATAAAATCAAAGAAAAATATATGCTTTTGAAGAGCATCCATCTTTTCTTTCCATTTTCTTTTAACAAGTAATTTTTCAGGAGTAGAAAAAGCAGCATGATAAGTTTTTCTTTTATCACGGTTTTCAACAGAACTGTATTATTTAACTAAAGTAATTAAATTAAATTCAAAAGCTCTATTTATCACAATAAGCTAGTTGTGATGAATATGTGCAACAGGTAAGGCCATATCTGAAACCGTAGGGGATAAAGATGTAGCATCTTCTTCTTTATCAGCTTCTTCTTTTATGGATTTGTCCTTGGATGTCTCAGCATCCTTGGTAATGTAATAAGTAGAAGTAACTTGAAAGGAGATAGATACTCTTTTCAGTTTTAAATCAGGGTTAACAGATTGGGCTGTTTTAATAGAATCTTCCAAAAATTGTTTGAAATCTTGGTCTCTTCTTACTAGATTTTTCGAAACAAAATCGATAAAAGAATATCTAGATCCAGCGAAAGAATTTCTTCTTACGTTTGGTACTAGAGGTTGATCAAAACTAATTTTAACAGTACCATCTAAATATTACTTAATATAATCGAGATTGAGCTCATCAGCAAAAGCTCTAGCATGAGAAACTTCATGTTCCAAAGTCCATTCATTGGGAAGAGATATATCTTTCCAATAAATCATTTTTGGAACTTGAATGTTTACATTAAGGGTAGAACTTTGAATTAACAAAATTGTACTTTTTGAAGTTTTCAAAATAGCTTTAGGATTTAAATTAGTTTTTAAAAGTCTAAAATAAATACGGTAGACAATGGCAAGAGGTTTGCTACCTTCTTTCATATCTTAACCAGAAGTTTAAATATTTTAAAGTCAAAACTTTCAAAATATGAGTATCATCCAGAGAAATAGTTAAATCAGGAAAACAATCAAAGTGGACTGGACTACTAAACAGATAAGATTGAATCATACCAAGGATACTACTTTCAAATTTCTTGAACCTAGCATCATACAAGCAAAGAACATAAGCGTTGATGCCTTTATATATATATATATATATATATATATGAGCGGTGCTACTTTGCAGCCTGTAAGTATTTGCTTTGCAGCCTAGTGCAGATTGTACTTTTTTTCTTTTTTATTTCAAACAATTTTTAAACATATTTAAATATTTTTAAAAAATAAAAAAAATACAAATATACTAATAGTCAATTTCTTAACTATTAAGAAAAAAAAATTTAATACATGAGGGTCAAAATGAGAGGACAAATTGATAAGACATAATAGCATTATTCATATATATATATATATATACCCACAGTTTTTTAAATATTTGATTTTAAATGTTTTAAAGATATATCAAAGATTCAGATTCATTTTATACTATGTATTATCAAAATCCAAGAAAAAAGGTTGAAGATTTGCTTCAAGCATCTCAATCTGCTGCATCTTTCCATTTTCGTGAACTCAATTTCTTTTTCTTGTAATCTCACCAGGTAATGAAATTGGTGATCATTATCTCTTCTATAGCCTTCTTCAGATTTATCTTTCTCTTTAAACTATGTGTTTTAAAACTAAAAAGAATTAGTAACTTGTATGTACGTACTAGCTACAAGAAAATAGGATACTTGTGACCATTGTTTTGCAATGAAAATAAACTCATTTTAATTAGAAATAATCATTTTGCTAGAAATAACTGGTCGCAAAAAGTCATTTTTCTTGTACAATTGATTAAACATGTTTTTTTTTTCATTTAATAAGTTTAATTGTAAATAAAAACTAGAGATTAAAATAGATATATTATTATTAATCACTTAATAGCATACCTTCTTGCATATGTTATTTAATTCTTAATTAACAAAAAATTAAAAAAAAAAAAAACGATGGACGATGTAGGTTCACAAGAACAAAACTCCATGCTTTAAAAATACGTTTTTATCATCAACAGCAGCCTAGGCCACGCCCAAATTAGAGGCAAGGATTGGGTAGGAGGTGGATTTGTCAAGTTATATTGAGCTGTGGCCATGTCCATATATAATTGCCCCAACTTACAACAACGCTAAATTATTAGACATTTTTGGTAAGCAGACCTTTTCTTTGCTGTAACTCAGCTTCCTACGATCTACCCAATCCCTGCTTTCTAATCATTTGACAAAGCATACTTGCATCTTGACACGGAGATTTCCATCTTAGCAGCTACCTTATTATATCTAAGTTTTCTGGTATTATATCAACTTTCGTATAGAGGAATAGATTTTATGAGAAATGCTACCATGCTCTCGCATTTATACAACTCATTTTGTCTCCTTGACGTAACACTATAATGTGGTGTCACGTGATTTATTAAAAAAAATAAAAATATAAAATATCAGAGGGTAAATGGAATATAATGTTTTAGTCTTCATATTTTTTTGTATTTACGAAAGCTATTTTGTTTTAAATATATATATTTTAATTTTTTTAATAAACTAGCTGGTACCATATTGTGGTGTCACGCCAAAGAAGCAAAGTGAGTGGTATACATTAGAGGGCACAGTAGCATTACTGAGATTTTATATTATATATGTTAAAAGATAATACTATTCTCCTTAATTTGAAGAGAATATTAAGACTAGTTATACCCTAATGCATATGTGAATTTAAATGCAGGACCACCCGTCTTAGAATTCTGAGTGACAATCATATTTTAATAGAATATCTAACCATGTGGAAAATCTATATGTTGCGTTAATTTTTCTTGAAAAATGTAGAAATTATTTAAGAAAATACCCTGGAATTTCCCTCCGAAGAAAATCCTCTTGTGGATATCAGGCCTCTGTAACTCTGTTGCTTTGTTGGTTGTCTCAACTCTCACGCGTCTTCTTATCTGCTGTCCATTTTATGCCGAAACAAAAAACAGGGGGGAAAATAAAAGGCTAGGAAAATAGCCCTGGACTTGGGCAGGCTGGGAATTCAAAAGTAATCTCAGCCCCAAGCTAAGCCCGGGTTGGGTTACCCAACCCAACCCAACTTGTAATTAATTTTCATTTTAAAAAAGAGAAATGCTTTGAAACGGTCAGGCTATTTTTAGCCCTTTAACAGCCCTCCAATAATAAGGTTCCATCTCAGCATTGCATAAGTTAAAGCCATGAAGAGCACCACATGAGATTGCTAGCTAGGATTAAAAGCCCTAAATTGTTTCCCCTTCCTTCATCTACCAAACGAGTTGGGCTTGTTGCTTCCCCCAGCCGTTGCCACCACTACCAGACCATCACTAGTAGTTCGACATAGCCAGTTCATCTCCTACGCAGCCAATCCATGTATTCTATTTTACAGAAATCACCAATTGCAATAAATTTGAAACAAACTCTTCAAATTGAAAATACATAATAAATTTGAAGTGAACCGAACAAGCTAAAGATTTTAGGCTGTAGATGTATTTGAACTGAAACTTAGAAGAAGGGAGACGGAGAGAGAGGAATGATATAGAATCGGGTGTGCTAATTTTTTTTTTTCCAGCAGGTTGTTTGTGGGACTTCTCTGTTTCAGAGAGAGAGATTATGAGAACAGAGGGTGTTTCTGGGATAGAGGCGCCATTAAAGGACTTATTCAGTCTTTGAATTGATTTCCTTCTCTCTTTGCCTTCTTGAAGTTGGTAAACGGGCTGGAGGTTGTGAGAGGGGGGCAGCGAAGGGCATCGTCAACAGATGAGAGAGAGGAGAGGGGTGAGGGGATCTGGTGGAGAGAGCAGAAAATTTTCAGGGGGGTTTGTGTACTGCACCAGTCCCATTGTGAGCCTCATGAGTGGGCTACTTGGCAATAAATTATTGGAGGCTGTTTTCCTCCTTTAGCAGTTGGACCGATTAGAAGATTCTCTCTTTAAAAAATGGGATCCCTTGGTTTCCTAACAAAAGTGGCACAGCAACGACAGCTGCTCGTCCACTTCAATTCACTTCACTTGTACTCAATCCATTTATTTATTTTATTTTATTTTGTAAGGAATTTACTTTATTTTTTTTATTTTATAATAGTGGTAGACTTACAATTATTTTTATAATTTTTTATATAATTATGTTGTAAAATGAAGATATTTACGTAAAGTAATATTAATTTTATAAGTTATTTTATAAAAAATACTCCTTATTTAAAATCTAATTATAAAAAATATTACACATTATCATTTTTCTTTATTTTGCAAGCAAATTACTATATTTCGTAACGTATTTTGTAAGCAAGTTACTGTATTTGGTAATCATGCGAACCAAAGGAGAAAAAGGAAGAGGTAAAAATAATACCGTGGGCAGAGGCAGAGGTAGGACTGACTAGGAAGACATTAGGGCTTTAGAGCATGAGTATAATAAGTAGGCGTGTGGGTGAGTATGCTCCGCATGTGAACTCTTTTTTGTCACATTTGGTATTAGCCTTTTTTTTTAGTAGTGCGCTATTAATAGCCAATTAGAAATCAATAGA
Organism: Pterocarya stenoptera; assembly: GCA_003123785.1. NCBI lineage: Eukaryota > Viridiplantae > Streptophyta > Magnoliopsida > Fagales > Juglandaceae > Pterocarya > Pterocarya stenoptera. The sequence continues at coordinate 59,166 of QEOT01009231.1, forward strand.
TTGATAGGATATTGGAAATTAGGGATTTAGAAAAGTATCCTTTTGAGTAAGGATTGTTTAGTTACATGAATTAAAATATCTCATCTCATATTATATAATTATTATAATTTTTTCTAATACTTACATAAAATATAATAAACAATTCTTTTTTTTAAAATTTAAAAATAAAAATTTTATTAAAAAATAATATTATAACAATATCTTATTTAACTTTTAACAAGATAGTTCATATGAACTGCATAACGAGGCTAAATCAAAGTACATTTCATGGATGAAAGATTGAACTGATTATTCTAGATTATGAAACTATTGCTTTAAATCCATATTGGGTCAGAAGGCTGTGGACTTGGAGAAATGCAACGCCCTCCTCCTCTNACCTTGCTCATCTCCAACGCCAACAAACAATCGAAATGCACCATTAACACAAACTGTAGCTTTAGCATGGTCCATGCGTGGTCCCTGCCTTCCACCGCAACATCGCCTTCAATTTACATCTCTCTCTCTCTCTCTCTCTCTCTCTCTCACATGAAATTTGAATCCCAAAAGACCCTACATTAGCGTAAATTTGAAACTTGATATATTATTGGAGATTCTATATATTTGGTCTCATTGCCACCCGATTGTAATTTCTCCTTTATAAATTCCAAAAGTCCCTCGTTCGGGTTATGTACCAGTTGGAACTATGCCATTATGAATTTATGAGGGTCAGCTTCATCATGACAAGACAAGACAAGAAAATCTTGTTGCTGATATAATCATTACTTATTTAAATTCTTACACAAAATATGATAAATAATTTATTTTTTTAAAATTTTAAAATAAAAATAATATTAAAAATTTATATTCTAAAAATATTTTATTCAATTTTTAACTTTTATCTCATCTAATCTCATATGTGTAACCAACCGAGGCTTCTAAAAAATAGCATGCAACATAGAACAAAGAGGAAGCCTTTTATATCCCAATATATTGATGCTTATTTACTACCTAGAACAAGGAAGAGGAAGCCTTGGAAATATGTGTGATGTGTGAGCATTTATGTACAAATTAATCCTTTCCACAGGCAGGGCAATGGCACGGATACGATATAAATTCACACATGCAAAGAAGACTTGCTCTAGCATCTAGTATGGCACTTTAAACTGAATGCTGCCTCTAAAAAATTTAAAAAAAAAAACCCAAATCCCCCTCATCGAATCAGAAATGTCGCACTCATGCACCTCTACGGAAGACTTGATCAACAGCCTGGTGCATTTTCCTTGTCATCTTGAGATTTTGATGACCCATAATGCCTGCCCCTCAGCTGAGATTGGCCATTTAAACTCCATTCCAGCTAAGCATATTATCTGTAATCGCAGTCAATCAAATTGATTTCAAAACCAAGTTCTTTTGGGTGTAACATGCAATTCACAAGACAAACAACCCTTGACAAAATTAAAAATATGTAATAGCTTCCGTAGTGTTATTTTATCCCAGTATGGTTACCAATAAGTCCATACATCCTAAAAATCTTTAGTAATCATAACAATGCAAATGTTCTTCAGCAGAAATACCAATTTCAGGATGTAAAATGCATAATATACTCCCTCCCCCCCTCCGATCACAGCTACCAAAAAAGAGTCAACTATCATGCCAAACAGACCAGTAGACATTAAGTATTGCAATACAGAGGTTGTTAGAATCAAATCATTAAGATTACCTGTTGCTCAGGTTCAATGTGCGGTAAAACTAGAAAGTGAAGCCCCATTGAATCTACTGGCATTGCAAGCTTGTACCCTCTCAACATCTTGGATTATGTTATTAGGTTTACTGTTTGAATAACGTCTTAAGTTCCCCATCGAGTCTTCATATCCATCTTCCAATGGTTTCACAACATTTTCAATCCTATTTTCGGGTTGAAATCGTCGACTTTCTGGATCAGAAGAAGGGAACCTTGAAGTAGAATACCGGCCTTCTGCTCTCCGCCAAAATTTGGAACTCAAGAATTCTGCACCCGGCAGCTTGCAACACGTGTTTTCTGCAGAGTCAATGTTTGGGATCCTTCCACTAGATAATGCCAAATCATACGAAATTTCCTCCAGTGCCACCTCTAGGCCATGTACACGTGTCTCTAGGGAATTTATTCCACTCTGAGAGCTTCCCATGAATCTCTAGATTTGATTCAAGAAAAAAGATATTAGTCAGCAGAGTTGAAATATCTTCTCTGTTATTACTATTGATTTCAACCTATCCCTAATCAGGAAGGCAGATGAAATGCACAAACTGGCAAACGTCTAGAAACTATAATGAAAAACCGACTTGTATCTGTCAATGGATTCTGTGAAATGTTGGGCATTTTCTTTGGAACTCTTTAAGATTGATTACTTTTTATCCATTCTTTCATGAGTAATAATACATGTACAACCCTTTATTCAACCATATTTTAAGATGAGGGTATTTATGTAAAGTGATGTTACTTTTATAAGTTACTTTATAAAAATGTCCCTCATTTAAAACATAGTTGTATAAAAGATTGTAAAAAAAAAGGGTTGTATGTCTATCAGTTTTCCTTCTTTTTCATTATATGAAAAGATTTGGCAGCTGTAACGTAGATTCCCTTCATACTTTTTTTTTTTGGGGGGGGGGGGGGGGGG
>QEOT01009231.1:62772-75753 GCA_003123785.1 Pterocarya stenoptera
AATGCAAAATTTATTTCATAATCCATCTAATTGTCTCTCAAGCGGTACTGAAGGATTGAACAAGGAAGCTGTTTAGCAATCAATAAAGTGATGATCTTTCTGAAATAAAAGATTCTCAAGCAAGTAAAAAACAATTTAAAACCACTAGTTCTTACCTGTTGAAGATGATTTAGAATGAGATGAAACAGAGACCTCCTCAGGCGCACAAGGAACTTCCTTCCACAACTCCAAGGTATGATTCATGGTCTCCCGTACGACCTTCACCTGTTACACAAAATTTAATCAGATCAAAAGTTCCAAAAAACGAATAAACAAACAAGTATCCACTAAAATTCCATCTAATTTTCCGAGAAGCCGAAGAAAATAATTTTGAAAAATGAACATGTTTTTTAGTGTTCTGCTGTAGCTTTCTGTAATTTCCTTATCTTCAAAATGTCATATATCAGTCAACCACTTCTATAGCCTGAGGTCCATGTACTGATATGACTAAAGTTCCACTGGTTCCGCCACCTTTTCTCAGCAACTAAACAGAATCAACCTTATAAGTTATTGCATACCTTATCAAATCTCCGGTTCTCCAAAGAATTTAAACACGACGCCTTATAATCCGCAGCTATATCTTTCTCCAACACCGCCACCTTTCCCAACGCCTCCGCCGCGGCCTTCCGCACCGCCCAATCCTCACTACTCAAGAACTCAATCACACACGGTACCAACCAGTCCAACACTCCTCGATTCGACGCCCCGCCGACTCCAACTACACTCCCGATGAGGACCAACAGCGCCGCCTTGGCCTTAAACCCTTCGCTCTTCACCAGTTTCCCCAGCCTCGGCAAACTCTTGCGCAAGAGCTCAACCTCCGGGTCCGGTGCGGACTCAATCGCCGCTGCGAGGCACAGAGAGGACCCGATCTGCGAGTTGAGGTCCTGTTCGAGAGTGACAGCGTCCATCAATGGCTTAAAGAGCGCGGAAAATGGCGGCTTCGTGATTTGTGAGGACATGGCCGCGACCGCGTCGATACAGGCCGATCGCACGGCGGAGTCGGGGTCACGGAGACGGCGAAGGACGGTGGAGATCATTTTGGAGAGAAAGGGAGACAGGGAGTTACCGTGGGAGTGAGAGAGGAGAGTCAGGAGATGAACGCATTGCTTGCGCACCGGAGACTTGGAAGAGGCGTCGGTGTTGTGAAGGCAGCTGAGGAAGGGAGAGAAGGAGTCCTGGCTGAGGGCTCGGGCGATCGACTGGAGCTCGTTGGTGGCCAGGGCCAGGGTGTCTCGGTCGGAGAGCTTGTTGAGGCAGGTGATGACTCGGTGCTTCAGATCGTGAGTCCACCCGGCGGGTTGTGGTGGACTCGACGAGAACCGTTTGTTCAGAGACATTTTCTTAAGCGATCAGAGTTTGAGCATTGGTTAGGTGGCGGTCGGAGCCACTGATCCAACCGGTGCCGGTGGTTCGTTGGGTGGGGTTTGCTCTTTCGGGTAGTAATTTGGCGGCAGAGGTTGGGAAGTGTGCGTTCGTGAATGGGACTTTAGAGTTTAGTTTTGTCGAGAATGGCAATGAGTGGGGTTTTTAAATGTTGAGGTATCTTTTTATTTATTTATTTATTTTGGCATCCAACTTCCGAGAGCCCAAGCCAACTGTAAAACCGCGGTTTTTGGTGGCACATTCTATCAAACATCTTACCCTTTCTACGTACAGTGATCACTAATCTTTTCTGAACATGATTGATAAGAGCAGCTCTCCTTTCCAGGAAGAACTTTAAAAATCCTCATTTTTTTAGGGTTTATTCGGTATCTATTAGTTGGAGTAAAAAATACATCTAGACAAAAATAAAAAATAAAAACTGACTTTTCTAATTAGAAATGTGATCTTGAATCCAAAGTTCTTCCACGCCAAAATAATTTTAATAATAATTCTTATCAAAACCTTCTTATTACGATTTTTATAATAAAAAAAGTTTTTATAATATATAAGTTGAATATTGTTTTTAGAATACATAACAAATGTTTTTTTAATTTCGTTTATTTTTATAGATGAGATGAGATAAAAATTAAATAAAATATTGTTAGAATATATTTTTTTAATATTATTTTTATTTTTATTTTAAAATTTAAAAAAAATATTTAATTTTATATAAAAAATTTAAAAAATTATAATAATTAGATAAAATGAGACTAAAAATTTTATAAAAATGAATGAGATTTTATATTCATATGAGACACATAATAGATAATGAAATTATTAGATGCCAATTTAGTGGGTACGTGAAGACCGGGAAGATCTAATTAAAGCCGGAGGGTTTGACTCGGATTCATTCCTAACAACTTATCATCAAAAGCTTGAAACGTGGCTATCCATTATGAAATGAAAAAGATAAATATATAAACCTGAACCTGCAGTAACATGGTGTGCATTAAGACGACGAGAATGCTGCACATGAGAAACAGAATCTTTTTGTTCGTATCCTTTCTTTTCCCATTTTCATCTTTTTACGGGGGGCGACGAATTATCGATTGGGGGTCTAGGGAAGTCAACAGGGTAAAATTAGTACTGTATGGCGTAATTAAGCACAGTTAAGTTTCACGTGACTCATGACCAAAAAAGGAGTCTTTTTCCCATAAGTTAGCCACCTACAATCTAAACTTAAAAAAGTAATGGTAGAGACAAGTTATTATAATAGTGTATATTTTATATTTATTATATTTTTTTTCTTTTCATAATTTTAATTTTAAAAAATAAATAGTTTGAATGAAACTATATAATATGTGTAAAAGTAATTGTTACCAATAGTGATTTCTTCTAAAAATTTTTTAAATTTAAAACTATATGGCATAATTTGATATTTGAGATTAAATATACATTTTAAATGACATGAGATGAGATGAGATATTTTATTAAAAATGAAATAAAATATTGTTAAATATTATTTTTTAATATTATTTTTATTTTAAAATTTGAAAAAATTAAATTATTTATTATATTTTTATATAAAAATTTTTTAAAAAATTATAATAATAAGATAAAGTAAAATATTTTATTTATCAAAACCCACCTAGGACGCTACGACGTCCCAACTAATAATAAGCTATAAAAAGTATAAATATAGCTTTATCCATCTACCCACCAACTTATTATTGCAGTACTACTCTACTAGACTGTTACAGCATCTAGACCCTTTTTTTGACGAAAGGTTGGAGGAGCAAAAGAGCAATCTGGTGTAAAAGAATAAAGAAGATGCCCCCGTGAATTAAGTGAAAATGCAATAATGATAGAAACTTAGAGAAAAAAAAAAGTGTGTTATAATGGCATATGACATCCCCTAAATTGAAGGGTAACATGGTGACAATAAATAGGCCTGAAAATCCCCCCCATGTGAGCTTCTTTGATTTTTTATGACAAGAGTTTTTGGCAGTTTCTCATCTCTCGCCTTGTGCCGTTGTTATCACTGTTTATATCCAAACTAGTTTTCTTCACACATTATCTTTAACGCTTTTTTTTTTTTTTTTTAATTTATAGCTCTGGAAACGCTTCGTGTAGATCCTATCTTACTGTAGTGTTTGACAGGTGAGAAATATTTATTAACATTTATTTAGAGTTGCTAGAAGGGAGGAAATACCCTCAAGGTCCTTAACAGTTGAGAATTGTACCAGAATCCTTTTAATATTTACTTTGGCACGTAACAACAATTTTTAAAGGGTAGATCCATTCATCTATTTAGAACTGTGGGCAACAGCTTTTTGCCCCCATTTTATTGCCTTGATTTGTGTAAAACATGGGCTAACGAATATGCCTCTACTTTTGAGTCTTTGGATGCGAACCATAGCTTACTGTATAACTTTTGATTTTGAATTATTCACTCCATAATAATGCTAATTACATTTTTAGAATATGTAAGCATCTTATATTTTATTTTTAAAAAATATATAATTTATTATTAAAATTTAATTTTTTCATATAAATTCCATTCATATTTACTTATTTTTTAAAAAATATATATATAAAATTTAAACACTTTAAAACTATAAATATCATGACTCATTAATATAAGCTCCCTATTGTTTTTCTTAGTGTTAGATACTTGGATATATAAGAATCAATTGCCACCAAGACTGAAATTCTACATTTAAAAAAAAAAGTATAAAGATTTACTTTTTGATTAATCATGTCTTGGCTCGACAAAATCATATTTAAAAAAAGTAAAAAACAGAGTACTTGATGTGGAAAGTTAGTTCCTCCTTTCTGTCTAATGACCAAAGTATATATCCAGGGGACCTTCAAAGTGCCACATGATGAAATGAAATTTATCCAAAATTAGATAATATTAATATTGCATACGTAAGAAAGTCTTTTTGTTTTAAGATGTCTAAAGACAAGTATTTATAAGACCCATGAATTTAGGTTTTCTGTTGTTGAGAAGTTGTCATTAAAATATCTCCATTTTTTTAAATAATATTAATCATGTTGCGTGAGAATCTAACAAAAGTATATACACATGATGGTAATTTTCTTCTTCAGCGTCACGTGAGAATGATGACAAAGGGATGATGGCTTCTTTAGTATATTATGCCGTTAAAGATCAGAATCTTTTTTTCTTTCTCTTTCCCTTAGCAGGGATGATAAAAAAATTATTATCGAGGGATCTTTTTCACTGTGGGAATTTATTGGGAAAGAAGTAGAGGGGCAGAAAAAAGTGGGAATATTTCACATCAACATAGAATTGCTAATACTCGGTAATACCTGCATGAGCTAAATAATGTCAGTTGGTAGATGTGGTGATTTTTTCTTCCCTATTAGACTTCAACTAAATATTCCACAACCAGAAAAAGTGGAGAAGCTTTCATGGTACTAATGCCAATCGGTGCATTGTTTGGTCTAGTTTGAGTAACGAGGTATTATCAAAAATTTAGAGAATAATTTTTTAGAATTTTTTATTATTATTTATTACTATTTAATATTTTATTATTATTTTTGTATTCCTATTCACAAAATACTTCAGAATATCTCACCATTCACCCTCCTCATAATATCTTACAGAATACTTTTTTATTACTATTCACAAGCCAAGTTAATTGGTTATCAATTTTCTTTTTTTTCTTTTTTTAAAAGATCAGTTTGTGAAAACAAAACTTAAGGGATTCTTGTCCCTGCAGTTCTCTTTTAGAAGCCATTGCAGAACAAATTGGCAGTGCTTAATTTGGAGACACTGAAATCTATTGAAAAATAATTAAATTCAATAAATAACCAGCTTTAGAGATGCTAGTAATTGTAAACCATGCTAACTTGAATACATTATATTGTTCAGTTCTTCCAACAATTCGATCGGGAAAGAAAGGGCTTGCTTGATCAGACTGTTCGCAAGACTAGTTTTATATACTATCAAATTCAGATCAGCAAGTTCTACTTGAGGCAAGTATAAAGATTTAAAATCAATTCCTTAACAGATCAGGATAAATGCATAGCTAGGCAAACAAAGATGATGAGGAAAAAGGCAAATAAATAGATCATGTAGGTGGATCTAATTAATGGTTGTGTGCGTATTAAGGTGTATGTATGGAGGGTCCATCTCCATGTTGCTTGACCGAGAGACAGATAAGCTAGACATATGATAAGCTTGGTGTTGGATTGCTAGGCCTTCACATGGGGAGGCCGAAAACTAGACCAAAACCATCGAACTGTATTTAATATCATTGCGTCTGTCTGCTCCCGTCCCCTCCCCCTCCCCATGTGTGTTTTCCTTCTCTAGCGACACCCTCACATGCGTGCATGCCACCTTGGGTACGTTTTTGGGTTGGAGCCAATTCAATATGGCATAGCATGGGGTGCGCTGTTTGTCTTGTTCTAGGGAAGATGGAACTATCAACTACGTACGTACAGATCAGGAGGCCATGCATGATACACGAAAAAAAAAAAAAAGGCAAAAAAAAAACATTCCCTAGTTCTTCGGCGACCTGTTGCCACGTGAAAGTTGGCTAATGGTCCGATTGAATTGGATCATGCGTCAATCTCAGAGCCCCATACACTTGCTTCTTGGCGTGATGGGTGATGTACATGCATGGTTTTGTGAGGTTAATTTCGCCATCGATACCCAACTTCACACGTTCCTGCGCGCATATTTGGAGGGACAAAAAACTAAGTCGTGTTCATGATTCATGAACGTGATTAATGAATAATCTGTGCTAGCTCCTCTTTTTTTTTTTTTTTGGATAGATATATTTAATATGGTATGTTGTTGAGTAAATTCTTCGGGAGATGTGTATTTCAAGATTCTTTTTCGTAGGAATTACTTCAACGTTGAATGCAACAGTTTTGTACATGCATGCATGATGATATCAAGAAATTAAGGATAATATATAGAATCGCTATAAATACAAAAAAATTATACAAAATAAACTCACAAATTGATGATACTTCATGGAATTCGTTAAATCTACTATATAATAAAAATAACTTTACAATCTGATGTACCACGCCAAGACACATCAGTTTATAGGTTTACTTTTGTATAATTTCTTTATAGTTAAAGTATTTTCTATTTGGTATCGTATGAAACCTCAATTAAAAGACACATTTTTTATTTAGGTACAAGTGTATTGCGTCTTAAAAACTAGTGCTTTCTTATCTTGAATTTCAATCCATTACGTTCCTTATTCACATTAGTTAATGCGAGTAATTTTTTATTCAAGTAGTTGATATATAATGTCAGTCAATATAATTAAAAATAATAAAATAAAAAATAATATTACTCATTATTTCCAATTTAAGGATTTTTAATGTCACACTCATGCGTACGAGAATGTGTTGACAAGGTGTATTTCCTACGGTCATGCTACAGTCTCCGTTGGGGTGTAATTTACTTTTTGAGGTATTTAAAAAAAAAATTATTATAGATATTTTTTATTTTATTTTGTGATTATAAAAGTATTTTTTAATAATAATATGAATTTATTTTATTTTTTAAAATATTAAAAATTATTAAAAAAATTTATATTAAAAAAATTTTCAAAAAAACACATTAAAAATCAAGCCTGTAGCATTTTCCATTTCCTACTCGAAAGAAATAAAATAAGAGAGATTACGATTGCAAGAAATAAAAATCAAGCGACTTCTTTACGAAACTCCTTTGGGAGAATGAATATATAACAAGGCCTTCATCGTTTCCATGCATTACATAGGCTATTGAATGTGGTGGGCCTGTCCTAGAGCGCTGCAAGTGGGGCCTGGAGGTGGGCCCATTCTTTAGTGGTGCATTTTGTCACGACTCTGATATCAGATATCTGATAACGTGTCGCAGTGGCGTGTTAGAACTTAGCATAACATAATCATATTCAGCCTTCATAATTCCACGTGGAAGTTTCAGAACAATTATGTACTGGTTTTTGGCGCCATAGCAATTTTTTATTTTTTATATTTTAAATGCTATAAAGGAATTAGCAAATTTCTGTGTCAATGAAGCAGCACATCTAAATTCTAAGTTAAGTTTGGACTTTTATCTTTTAATATTTAAATATTTAATTCTTAAATTATTAAATTTATTTCAACTCAAAATCTTTTTAAAATTTATAAATTTTTTTAACTCAATATTTTTTTATAGACAAAGACTTATAATCTTTTTTAATTTTTTATAAATATATATAAATTGATCTTAATATTTAAATATATATAAATCCATCTTAAATAAGCTTCACAAAATTTAATTAACCATTTTAATTTATTATTATTTATAAAAAAATTTAATTTATTTAAATTCAGCTCAACTTTCAAACGAGCATGACAATGATGCGAATGTCAGTGGTTTTTCTGTAAATGCAGATGGCTTGTGGTTTTGGCTTTGCAGTGACCAAACTATACAGAAAGGATAAGCTCAGAAATAAACAAATAATTTAACATATTATTAGTTAATTTTAAATTGTCAGATCATTGAAATAGGTATGTATTCTTTTATTTTGGTTGTCAGCACTAAACCTTGTGGAATGCAAGCTTACCCACCAATGATTACTCAATTATTCTTATAATAATAATAATAATAATAATAATAATAATAAATATATATATAAATATAACGTTCTCTCCTGGAGATGGTTGACATATGTAGATGGAGTATGCAAAGCAGATAAAGACACTTTTTGTATTTAAACAGCTGTAGTAGCCTCAAGTTTTATTATCATTACTATTATTAAGACAGAAATTAATTATTAACAGATGAAGCCTTGAATCCACAGCTGCATTTTGGATTATCAAGTAATATTTTTCTATTTAAGTAATCTTATTATTTATAGTCTTTTTGTCCAATTTGACATTTTTCAAGTGTATTGGTATGTAAGTGAGTAATATAAAATCTCGATTTGAATACACATTTGCTTACCTGACCTAGCCGATTGATGAAGTTCACAATAATTGGTGGTGTCCCATTAGTTCTCAGCAACAGAAATCACGTTCTGCACAAGTCGAGCTGTATCAGGCAAACTTCAGTAAGGAGAATCTTTGGTATATAAAATCTTCAAAGAAAGCTGTCTTCAGAAAAGACATACAAATTAGGACTACCATAGAATTCTGACAGATTCTGTCACACGGGACCTAGCCATGTTATATAGTCTCCACTCGAGATACCGACTGCCAGTACCCAGAGCACGATGCTCAAGGTTACTACAAGTCTCCTTTTGACTCTTGAATGTATGATCCATATTTAAGGTTAAAATTTTAATTAAATTAGTATTTAATTGTCTTAAAATTTTTTTAGATCAACAATTGAGTTTTTAATAATTGGTATAAAAGTAAGGACTATATTATGAATTCAAATCATGGAAAGAGTGATCTATAAATTGGATTAAAATATATTTGTATTATATATGTACATGGTGTTAAATTATTGAATAATAATAATAAGTGGAGCTGTAAAAGATGAAATAATTATTACTAGGTTAGTGCGGAAAAAGTGAGCCATGAACATCGGATTTAGATACGTGATGAAATGTTATAATATTAAAGATTATTAAATATTTAATCAAATTAGTATTCAATAATCTTAATAATTTTGGATCAATATTTGAGTTTTTGACCATGGTAATTTGTAACAACTTGCAGCAAATCTAATTCAACTTGGGTCGAAATTGGGCTTAGGGCACCGAGGGAGAAAGAAAAATCTAAGAGCTCAAAATATAACAAGCAGTCACTTTGAAATACTTGTCATAACGGCACAATTCTAGAACCTAGGAAATTTAGACAGCCAGTTTTGTAAACGAGATTTACCACACTTTATATTTTATTTTTTTTATTTTTTTAATATTTTAATTTTTTTTAAATTTATTCTTTTTAAACTATTTTAAATTTATTATTTATATAATAAATATTTGATAAAAGAAAAAAATTAAAAAAAATTAAAAAATATGTAGAATGTGGAGTGTGATATGAATAGTAAGAAGTTATAAAGATTTTTTGTTTGTAAATATACAAATGATAAGTATTTCATCTATAAATAAATTTTACAAAAATAAATTTATAAATTGATATAACTTAATATGATATGTCAAATATATTTTATAATAAAATTTTATAATTTAATGTATTACATTAAGGTACATTACTTTATAAATTTATTTTTATAAAATATTCGTGAATGAAGCATTTAAGTGATCCAGTTTACATAGTGCAGCCAAATCTGAATATCGTAAGTGATAAAAACAAATCATCTACGAATAATTCTATTTCTTCCGGGGAGATGGATGAATCAGACCAACTAGAAAGCTGCCCCATTTCACATATGTGAAATCCCCATTTGCTAAAAAGAAAAAAAAAAAGAAAAAAAGAAATAATAATAATAAATTGAGAGGCCGAACTAGTACTATGATAATTAAACATTTTTTAAACATAATTCAATGTATAAAGAATTATCAAACATGTTTATTAACATATGACACGCTTCTTAAAGATGAAATATTTGACGAAATAGTTTTTTTTTTAAGGAAAATGTCATCAATTATTAAAAGAAACATATATTTATGATAGGATATATGTGGAGATATCTCCATATAAACCATTTGAAACTCTACCAATACACTACTGAATTGGTCTGGACTTTATTGTTGTTCATACTCTCTACAGATAAATGTTTAGGAGACTACATTCTACCTAAATAGAGACTTAACCTCGCTCTTCATAAAAATGGATGACTTAACATTTACGGACAAACCGTTCAAGAAATGAGATTATTTTTTATTTTTATTATACAATAAGGAAAACAAAAACAAAAATTGATGGATTACAATTTGGATCAACTCCGATGGATTTTGATAGCGCGTGAAGGTAATAAGTTTGTCTATTTTTAGCCACAAAAGTCAGATCTAAAAAGATCTGATGGTGGTGGTTCTGGTGATCTGGCGCGTGAGAACCACGCACGGTGATTTCAGTAAAATCGTCACTATTTTTCGAATAATTTGCAGCCTGTGAGTCTTCTTGTGTTGTACGTGTCTCTTGAGAATTGTCAGATAATTATAGATTTGACTTTTTTGACCCTAAATGAAGAAAAATAAACTAAAAAAATAGGAAAGAAGGAGGAAGAGGAGGAGGAGAGAGGATAAACGAGAGAAGGAAAGAGGAAGGCTGCGAAACTCAGATCTAGAGGCTTTTTTATTAGTGAGAGAGAGGATTACCGAAGGAAGAAAGATGGTTATATAGTAATGCTACGTATAATAATGTGTTGTGCAAGCACTATATATTTCTTTTGAAAAAGATTGAAGTCTACCATTAAAAAAATTTATTTTTTCTTGTAAATTACATATTTACTTAACTTTTGCACACTTATAACTGAAAATATCATTTATGCGATGGGATTAGCCTCCCAGTACGGCGCGGCTTTAAATACTTTTAGCAGTTCATTTGGTCAACCTTTGCAAGTATACTTGGGTTTCCTTTACTCTTATAGGGCACATCAAGATTGGTCCAGGAAAAACCATCAAAGCCCAATATGAATCCACCAAACTTGTTTCGACCCATTCTAGAAGGCCCACAAGATCGTGACCTGGCCAGATCCAAAAAGTTTTGTCTTATTCAGTAATGTGTTTTTCTCGACTTGTTGGTCCACTTATCAGTGAAGATAAAGGGCAAGAGAAACCTCATAACATCTGTAATTATAAAGAAAAATGATAGGATTATTACTTTTTTACTACTCATTTACTATTATTTTTTTATTTGATTTTTTTATTAATTTTTTATTTTACTTAATGAGTAGGAAAGTGATTATTAGTAAAATTATATATATTTTTAATTTTTTTTAATGATTAAGAATGTTAAAAAAATACTTAAAAGAAAATAATAAAAAAATAAAAAATTTCAAATATAATATAAATAGTAAAAGAATAGTGAAATGGTAGTAAGGGTATCATTACCCAATTGTAAATAGCCAACTCTCGTGAAGGCTGTCTGGGACCGAATTCCTGACCTCTCATAAAAATTATAAAAATAAAAAAGAATCTCGTACAGACCTCATAGTTTCATGCAAATAAAGGAACAATCTTCAGGTTCTTATCCAAGTATGTTTTGATGGGATTGGTTGATTCATCTTCGTGTTATCTTTTTCTCAATTGGGCTCAATTTTTTTAGCCCATTCATGCTTTTGGATAGGCCTTAGCTCCTCTGCAACAGAGCCCGAAGCCTTACACCTAAACAATAACAGAGCTTTGAGTTGGCCCAAGGAGCCGCTGCTAAAACTCTAAACTGAACGGAAGGGTTTACTTTAATTCAAATAATTAAAACTTCTTTTTTTTTATTTTTCAAAAAAATCAAAACTAAATTACTTCTTCACCCCTCTAATTTCATCATTATCACTTACCAAATACCAACAACCGCTTGAAAAAAAAAAGAAAAGGAAAATGAAATCAGTGTACTTTGCCCTAATCCCCCAAAGCTAACACCACCAAAAGATAACCCTCAAATTCCTTGCAAAGCCACCACCACCACCGATCTCCCCAAACCCTAGGCAAGCAGGAAGAAGCTGCAATTCAAATCATTACACATATACCCCTTTTGTTTTAACAAAATTTCATCGGATTGCCACTTTGCACCATTTCGTGGAAAAAAAAAGGAAATCACAATTGGACCGTGGTTGGTACGCTCCCAATACTGGAGCCAATAAAGCCCTAATTTTGTTGCTTACGTCGGATTAGATGGACCGCCTGTAGCCGGTTATCCCATACATCAAGCAACCGGGAAAAATGATCGTCGAGAAATAAAAATGACTTTACCTCCACACCACACCCCCAATTCTTCTCCTCCTCTATCGAGTATATTGAGAGTGTGTGCGCGTTTTTATATCCCCATTCTTCCTAACTCTCTCTCTATCTCTACATTGTATCCTCTGTTTTTGCTGTTTGTGTTCCGAGAAAATCAAAAAGTAAAAACTTGTTTTCAATCGTTAGTATTCCCTCCTTCTTGTGTTGCACAAACACGTGTAATCTTCACACCGAGGATTCTTTCTTTGTTTTGTTTGTTTGTTTTTTGAAAGCTTGGTTTGGAAGACTTTGGTATTCGGCAACTAAACGATCTCTCTCTCTCTCTCCCTGCAAATTTCGCTTCGATAATATTAACGTTTTCCCTGCGATTTCTCTGGACGTTGCTTCATCTTCAAGTAACGCGAATTACTTGTGTTTTTGTTTTTGTCACGATTTGGCTGGCTCTTCAGAGGTGATCTGTTCGAGAGGTCCGGATTGGAATTCTTGCTTCTGATATTATTATTCCTGTTTTCGTCTTTTTTTGTCGTTTAGATCTGCTTTCTGGTTGTTTCTTTCGTGTGAATGAGCGAGTTCGTCTTGCAGGATTTTGCTTTCCATCGGAGTCGGGAAGCATGATTTGCTCTTGAAGAGAGAAGAACTTCGCTTGCAGAGATGAAGAGGGCCAGAGACGACGTTTACATGGCCTCTCAACTCAAACGGCCTATGGCTTCTTCTAGAGGAGAACCGTGAGCTTTTATTCTGTTCTCTTTTTTTTTTT